>MDKI01115387.1:0-40556 GCA_005239505.1 Nicotiana paniculata | reverse complement strand
ACACATAAAATGCAAGGTATATAATGCTTAAAATCATGAATTCTAGCCACACATCAGTTACTCAAGCTCGCTGAGTTCAAAAGCTTTAAATCTGCTGCTGTCTGATTCTTCTGCAATCTAGGCATTTCTCATTAACCATATAGTTCTGGATGCTCTTGGAATGATGATGTTCAAGTACTAATCCAAGCTATTTGCTATTTTTATACTCTTTTGTCTCTGTTTATGAATGATGGTCCATTTTATTCCTATGTGCATGCTCATATGTGGGTAACAACATGCGTTGTCTACTTTCCTCCATCTAAGTTTAGTTACCTCTCTTTATTCTAGTATTGTTTTACTGTAAACATAAATCATGAGGAAAAATTACTTAAGCTTTGTTTTGTGAATGCATTTTAGAATATCAAAATATGTGATAAAGGTTTGCACTAGCCTTTTCTTTTTTAGAAAAAAAATCATTAAGTAGATTGAAATTATATGTTTTGAGGTCTGTTACGAGTTGAATTTTTATTAGTATTAATGTAATATGTCTGTTTATGGTTAATGCTCAAGTGTATTTGGAAAAATTGTTGTTGTCCATTTCTCAAGTGTTTCAATAGTACTCCTGCTTCATTCAATTTCTCGTTAGGTAAAATATTTTGTCATTGGTTTGTGTATCTTTGGTTTATTTGTTTTAAATATTCTACTACTTTTAATTTGTTTGTAGCATGTGAAATTAGTTTAATGTAGTATACTATTGAGCAATATGTTTTTTTGTTAATAAAATAAGTTGGGCCTAAATCTAGTTAGGCAATTAATTGGTTAGAAGATATATTCAAAGAAGTTATGAGCCTAAACAAATATGGACCAATTAACTAAACCCAACGGCTCCAAATAACAATAAAATGAGTTGCCCATTTTTCTTTCCACTACAAACAATTTAATAAAGGTACAAACCTATCGTCCTTAGATTAATCATAAATAGTATTTTTCCTTTTTCTTTTTGCATTTAAAAAGTTTTTCTAAAAAAAAAAACTAATAATCAAGCGCTAGGAAGATTTATAAACATAATTCTTTTAGAATATTTAGTTTATATTAGTTTCATCATTTTAATTAATAACGCAACAATAAGAATAAAGTTATAAACTACTCCAACATCCTTTAATTATCCATATGCGGACTCATTATCTTCAAGTTACAAAGAAGTTTATCTTTTTGACATTAAGGATGAACTAACATTTTTCATAGTTAATTTTGTCTTAACCGATGTCGGGAAGACTCATTTTGGTACAAAGACATAAATAAAATGGCAAGGTCATGAGGACACATCTTGTTCCCCATTCTTTCATATAATTAAAATTTTGTTATTTAATTAACTCCGAGTAGGGTCCAATTTTAGGTGAGACAAACGAACTAAGGTCGGGGATACTCGTCTTGGTTAGTGTAAGCTAGGGTCGGGGATACTCGTCCTAGTTTGAGATTAATAAAGTCATCAACAATACAAACAAACATAGGCAAAACATGTAAAACAAATAAATACAATTTATTTAAAATTAATTTAAAGCCAAATATAGTCAATAAAGCGACCGTACTAGAACCACGGGACTTGGGAAATGTCTTACACCTTCTTCCCGGTCAACAAAATTTGTTACCCGGACTTTATTTTCGCAGACCAATAATAAAAGAGTCAAATCTTCCCTTGACTAGGGATTCAAATAAAAGGTGACTTGGAACACCCAAAAATAAATTCCAAGTGGCGACTCTGTAGATAAATAATTCGTACTCAAAATTTTCACTTTAATTGAAAAAACTCTTTTAACCCACAATTCATTCATATATCTTTGGGGTAGAAAAAGGGATGTGACAACTGTCATTTCTACTCGACCAACCAGCTTGTAATCTTGATCCTTACCAATGATTTCCACTAAATGAACATTATGTGTGCTGGCAATGAGTTGTTTCTAACATTATGAGGGTCTTCGCCATTTGTTACCACAACCAATTTTTCAGCAATGAGCCTTTCTATGGCTCTTTTCAGAATCCAACAGTCATCAGTGTTATGACCTGGGGCACCTAAATGATATTCACATCTAGCATTTTCTTCAAATCCATGTGAATCAGGATGCATATGATAGGGAGCGATGGGTCTAATTATGCCTATATGCTTCAACTTCTAGAACAAACTAGAGTATGATTCAGCCAATGTAGTGAATTTTTCCATCGGTCTCTGCGCTCGACCATAATCTCGCCTGGGACGAGCATTGTAGGGTGCCCGAAAATTTTGTTGTTGGGGTCAGGGGATCCTTAAACCTGGTGACCATACCTCTTGATTGGGAATAATCAAACTCTTGATCCTCCAGAAAAATAATGATCAACTCATGGTTATCCATGGGTGGCTTAACTCTAGCTTCTTGCTCCCTCCACTTGATGGCATACTACCTAATGCTTTTAGTCGGCTTTTTCTTCATATTGGACATGGAATTGCGATCTGAAGCAATATCAATGTTGCACTGAAATTGTTTGATGAAGGCCTGGGCCATGCCATCCCAAACATCCAGTGAGAGATATCTTGGTCAATGAATTATTCAGAGGGTACTCCCACCAGACCCTCCCCAAAATAAGCCATCGGCAACTCTTCTTTTCCTCATGCACCCCTCATCTGTTTGCAGTACCTTTTCAAGTGGGCGATAGGGTCGTCGCGTTCATCATATTTCTCAAATTTCGGGGTCTTGAAACCTGATGGCAAATGGATGTGAGGGAACATGCATAGATCAATGAATGAAACACTTTTGTGACCACCTAGTCCTTGTACATTTGTTGTGTTCTGCTCGAGACTTTTCCTTTTTATGGCCATCTCATCTCACCCGTCTTGGTAGCCTTTTCAGTTTCCACTGGTGACTCGTACTGAGAAGTCTGATTGTTTGGAGTCGTGCCCCTAAAATCCATATTTGGAGTATAGTATTGGACATTATAAGCATGAGATAGTGGCTCATTGTTTGGCCTCGTCGCAGGAGGTGGTGGTGGGATTGTATATGCTGGCACACCAGACATGACAAAAGGGGTGTTCCTGACCGGTACGGCTGAAGGTGGCACATTAGAGGTACCAGGGGAAGCAGGGAAGCTGTATTTTGGCACATATCCTGGTGGTAGAATGTGGTTGCTCGTTGCATAGAGCGTTAGTTTAGAATCCAGAGGTACAATGGAGGTTCCCTCTGAGGGACCCTGAGGCGGAGGCTGACCGGAGACCCAAGCCCGATACACATCAGATAGTTGTTATTTCAATCTTCTTACTTCCTATGACTCTTGCTCAACTGACTGGACCTGGGGGTCGTCCCTGACCAACTTAATTTCATTTGTCATTACTATTTTTCCCTTAGATCTGGTGAAGTAATTATATGTTGCCAGTTTCACCACAAATCAACCACCTTAAGCTTACTATATAAGAGACAAAAATCTTGTTAGGGTTAAGTATTTTAAATATATGAATCACACGTAATATGCCATGCTCCTAACTTTATCACCGCCTCTAACATGCTTTTGGAAGGCGTCATGTTTCATTCCAGCTTATAAGGTTGCTACTTATTGGCGCTCTAACTTTTTCCTCTCTCTATCTCTCTCTCTCTCTCACCTTTATTTTCACTCACCTCATTTTTATCCATCAAGCCCTCGGTCACCGAGCCGACCTCGTCCCCTCGGAAGAACACAACCTTGGCCATTTTAGAATCGTTGAAAAATATTTCGATCGATGAGGTTGCTACGTGTCAAGTCGCCGCATGAATCAGATCATTACGTAGTTTAGGGACATAGCCAAATTTTTTTCTTCTTTATTTTTTTTCTTTTTTTATTTATTACTCCCTCCGTTCCAATTTATGTAAACTGTTTGACTAGACATGGAGTTTAAGAAAAAATGAAGCCTTTTGGAGTTTGTGGTCCTAAACAAGTCAAAAGGGGCCCAACATATTTGTTTGGTATAAATATTCTCATTAAGGGTAGAATTGTAAGTTTAAGCTAAATTATTTTCAAATTTAGAAAGGGATCATTCTTTTTGGAACGGACCAAAAAGGAAATAGGTTCACATAAACTAGAAAATATGGAGTATTATTTATATTTACAAAAAAAATCTTTATGGTTCATTTTCGAATTTTTCTAAAACAAAATCTTTTTCATTGGTTTTCAACTTTTTTTTTAGATAAAAGACTAAAAAAAAAAAAATTACATAACGACACACATTTAAACAAGACCAAACTCGACTCAAACAAGCTTTTTAAGATAAAAAGCAAAACAACAAGACTCAAAACACCCAAAGACTCTTGCAGACTCGGTGACAAAAAATGAACAATCAAAGTGGACTGCCAAGTAAAAGAAGACTATGATCTTTGCAGGAGAATCCACACTGTAGTCAAGACGTTTATTTCTGCGGCTGACCCCCAGCATCGCGATATATCCTCTCTAAGTCTGCAGATATGAGACGAGCGACGTTCAATGATACTTCTGCAAACCGCTCATGCATCATTCCCTGGCAACTCTTGGATGCTCGAGCGGTATATGTGGCTACCTCGAGGATCTTTCCCTTAATGTGCTCTTGAGCCAAATGAAACTCTTGATTTCACATACCGCGGGTTCCGACTAGATCCAGTGCATCATGCTCGCGCTCCAAGGCCATATCTCTCTGGCGCCGAACTTCTAGTGACTCCCCCTCTAACCGGTCGATCACCTTTTGGTAGTGATGTCTTTCTATTTCGAGCTCGGTGATCCGACGCTCCTTACTTGACTCAACTCCCTCTATCTGACCCTTAGATCTTGTATCAATGGAGGAAAAGTTTTACGCTCATGATCACGGACCACCTTGAACTGGGTTTCTCTTTCTTCTTGCTGTTGAGCGGTAGTGATCACTTTTTTCTGTCTAATTTTAGCTTTGAGTGCTCACATCTCTTGTGTCCACTGAGCCTTTTCTCGCTTGAAATCATCTTGTTATATGTCCGTGGCTGTCTCGAGAATACCTTTATCTTCTTGTAAAATGTCAATACGGGATTGGTACTCTTGTGCCACTTCCCTTACAGTTTCTCTAACTCTGGCCTCAATTTCCTCCTCCCAATCAAATGCATTCCGTATGGATATTTCTAGCCTTTGCTCCGGGATAGTCTGATTATGAAACCACTCAAGGTATGCGAGACTTACCTCCCCATGTTCACGATCATCTACCATCTCGTCCAAGTCGGAAAATAGACTAGTGAACTAAACCTTTTGTGCATATGCCTCCCTTGGAAGTTCTCTCCTTTGAATTCCCACACAAACAGACACATGTTCTCAATCTGGGGCCTCTTTTTCTCTCTCCTTAGTTAGCGCATGACATGTAGAGGTGCGTAGGGTTGGAAACCTATGAAACCCATGAGTACAAAGAATTGGTGATATATTGACATATGCATGATCCTAGTGGAAGGGAACCAATAATAGTTCCAAGTGATTCTATCAGCAGTCAATGATCCTCCAGGCCCTCACCCCCTTGGGAACATTACAAACCGCAACCCTGTCTTGGTGACATCCAATGTAATTCAACCAATTATCATTGGAACTTACTACTATTGGATGATGATAAAGGTGCTCTATGAACCACATCTGCAACAGAATGTTGCATCCCTCGAAGTAATCTTCACTATCTTGGCAGTGGGTCAAAGCTCGAAAAATATCTCTCAGAATCATGGGAAGAATGGTATGATCCTCGATAGTCTGCATAAACAAAAAAACCACAACCAATCAAATTCTGAAGAGCCCACCACGCTGTGGAAAGACCATGATACCCAGAAATGGAATCTTAAACGCGAAGATTCTCAACTCTCTCCAGGCGTCGTAAAACAATTGGTTGACGAATTTTGAGCCCGAGAAGTTCTCAAACCCTTTCACATCCCCAAATCTGTCATACAAATATTCCAACTGAACCCAACCTTCGTTCAAGCAGTACATTGGAATTCGACGGAGGCATAACTTCTTCAGGAAATTGTTCACGCCAACTTTTCTTGGAGCCGCATGCTTCTTCCCACAAACATTTCTCCCCAAACCTGTAAACCCCCCTAATTCTTCCAGTGTAGGCGTCATTTCACAATCTTTGAACTTGAAGACATAGTTCATAGGATCCCAAAAACCCACTAGGCCTCGATTAATTCTCTGTTGAGCTTAACTGCCATGATGTTTGTGAGGAACTTGAGGTGCTTAAAACTTTATTATGTTCCCATGTGGCAAAATTATCCCACCAATTACTGAGACTACTCGGGGTCCTATATATGATCAAGAACATAGGAGGTCTCTCGTCCCTTACCCTTTTCTGACTGCTTCTTTGTTGAGAATTCATGGTGAACCTGAGAATGAGAAAAAGGGTCAGGACTTACCTAAATTATATGCAACTTCCGATTTTTTTTATTTATAAATAATGCCAATTAGGACTCAATCTATTTTTCATTATTACTTTTTAAAATTACTGGACACAAAAGGTGAAATGATAAAAGTAGGGAAAATGACTATTATTACGAAAACAACCCTTTGATACTTCCACATGAGGCTTAAAGGATGATCGGCAAAAGGTCCAAACATAGGGACAAAATAATAAAAAGTAGACAAATTATTAAAAAACTGGTTATTTTTACGAGACGGCCCTTTGGTACTCACGAGATAGGTTTAAAGGTTGTCTTGGAAAATATGACCAGACAAAATACGATAAAATATCCATTTTTATTAAAACAACCCTTCGGTACTTCCGTAGAAGGTTTAAAGGTTGTCTTTGGTAAATATGGCCGGACAGAAGGGAAAAATGGTAAAAAAAAATAGACAAAGTAGTTATTTTTACAAAAATGGCCCTTCAACATCTTCGAGGAAGATTTTAACATTGTCTCGGCAAGAACGACCGGATACAAAGGCAACATAGTAAAAGGCAGACAAAAATAGACAAAATTATCATTTTTACAAAAATAGCCTTTTAGCACTTCCGTGGAAGGTTTAAGGTTGTCTCGGCAAAAATAGCCCAACATAAGGGCAAAATGGTAAAAAGCAAAAATGGACAAAGTAGTTATATTTTACAAAAATGACCTTTTAGCACTTCTGAGGAAGATTTTAAGGTTGTCTCGGAAAAACGGCCGGATATGAGGGCATAATAGTAAAAGGTGACCAAAAATAGCAAAACAATTTATTTTTCTTTCTTTTCGAAAATTTTATCACATGCGTAATTTTTATGCTTCTTTTTTTTATTTTGAAAAATGTGGGCCGAACCTGATGGAGGTTACCTACGTAGCTCACTGGGTAGTGAGAATCACACTCGCATAGTTCGATGAAACTGATTATTGTTTTTTTTTAATTTTTTTATGAAAATTAATCTTTAGCACCATACGCACTAGGCCATATCCTTTTTTTTACTTCAAAAAATGGCCGTTTGTACAAAAATAAGGAGCATGTTCTTTATTTCTCTCTGTTCATTCAACTAATCCTTCATAAACCCGGTCTACATGCAAGCCTCCCAAATAATATAACAGGTAGTTGTGACGACCCGACAGGTCATTTTGAGTATTTGCACTTTGCTCGGTATTTTAAGGGCTTGAATAAGTCCGTGTTATGTTATGGGACTTTTTGGTATGTTTGGACGTGGTCCCGAGGGGCTCAGGTAAGTTTCAGATAGGTTTGGGTTATGTTACGCTCGTTTTTCATGTTTCGACATCGTTTTTCAAGCATAAATGATATCATATTGAACAATGAGCTTCGATTTCTGTTTTGAATGAAGCAATAGGTCAGTATCGTAATTACAACTCGTAGCAAAAAGAATCGTCGAATTTAGACATCATATGAGGATTTTATGGTCATTTTACTAAGAATTGGGTTGCTAGATTTTTTTCAGATTAATTACGAAATTGCCACTAACTTTGTATTTAAAAAAGCTGCACTATTTCCCATTATTGAAACTAACATATCTCCTTCAATATAAGGTCAAATTGAGTGATCAATAGCCTCACTGGTATAGAAGTTCAAAAGGAATCGATTGGAGGTATAAAAAGCGAGTTTCAGGATCGTTTGGCATGAGAAACGAGGCAGAATAGCTGGCAGGATAATAAGGGTTTGTTCAATTGGTCATATTTTGAGTTGGGAAGCTCATATTTGCGCGATTTTGGAGGAGATTTTCGCCATATGGATTGGGGTAAGTGTTCTCTACTCGATTTTGGTTATCTTTCATGAATCCATCTTCATTTTTGGGATCTGATTGATGATTTTAAAGTAAAATTTGGGAGGTTTTGCCTTAAGTTTCATAAAGTGAATTTTTAAGTTTTGAACATTGATTCGAAGTTGGATTTGAGTGAAATTAGTATGGGTGGGCTCATAATTGAATGGGTTGTCAGATTTTTGTGTGTTTTGTCGAGTTTCGAGGTGCGAGCCCGGGTTGGGATTTTTGGCCGATTTTGGGCCTATGATTAAAGATTCGAACTTTTTCAATTGGGATTGGTTCCTTTATGATTGTTTGATATATTTGAGTTGTTTTTGGTTAGTTTCGAGCCGTTCGGAGGTCGGAACGCGCGAGATGGCATTTTTGGACCATTGCTTGGCTTGCTCGATATTGTAATTGACTTGTTCGAGGTAAGTGCTTTTCCTAACTTTGTTGAGGGAATTTTTTCTCCTGTTTGTCATTGTTTTCTAGATGCGGGGGTGATACTGTGAGGTGATGAGTGTATATGTATGTGCCAGGGTTAATCATGTTCGGGGGTAGATTATGTTATAATTGTGTCTTGTAGAATTTCATAACCGTCTTGCTTCATGCCTTGATTGACTTCTAGATATTAAGAATGCAATGTAAAATGTTAGAGTCGAGACTTATCCTAATATAGCTTAATCAATGTGATGGAAATTCTTAGGATACATTGATGTGTCTAATTCGGCCATCTCTATGCATAATCGTTAATCTGTTGCTATGACCGATATTTTTTAGATGCTAGATTCCATACTTGTGTTGTTGATAAATTGTGGGATTTGTGGAATTAATTGAATTATATGGCCCTTGAGAGTTTCATTGAATCATTGTTGGCTTGTAAAGTAGTAATTGAGAACTTGTTTGGAATATTCGCTGAACACTCTCCTCGATGTTATACATACTTCCTACCTTGCCATTTTATTGATATTCATATGCTTGGTGAGGAAGAATATAAAGCACGAAGGGTGATACCGTGCCATTTTATATTCATTATCATGTGAGGAAGAGTGTAAAGCACGAAGGGTGATGTCGTGCCACTTTATATTCATTAGCATGTGAGGAAGAGTGTAAAGCACGAAGGGTGATGCCATACCATTTTATATTCATTATCATGTGAGGAAGAGTGTAAAGCACGAAGGGTGATGCCGTATTTGTAGTTCTTATGTGACTTGTCGTCACTGTTCTGTCCTCATTCTCTATCTAAATCGTTGTTGTGTTGCCTATGCCTTCTATTTGTTTAACTTGTAAACATCATACTTACTTCCTATTGTTATGATTGCATCCATGTCATATCTATTTTGCTGCACTTAGGCACGAGTCTTCTCCCATGTTGGCCATTTATGCTCTATTGTTGTATTATCAAGAACATGCACCCCCCTCCTCTTATTTGTTATGTCCATCTTCACACCTCCATCATGCTAGTTAGATGAAAATATAACCTTTTCCCTAATTGTGGTCATTAATTCTACGCTCTCTGCTTAATGTGTTACTGATGTTCGTCTTTACATTCCCGTTTATTATTACTGCTTGCATATTCCCTTCCATGTCATTTCTATTATCGGTATTTCTATTATTTGGTTGGTACTGTTTTACGCATATATGGTGAGGATAAGATAAATGCACGAAGGGTGTTGTCGTGATGCTAGATTTGATGTCTTGAGTACTTCTTTCACACTATGAAAGTTTTGAGGCGATTGTTGTGGTTCATGGGCTTTAGTTCTAAGGAAATGGCTGGTGTAGATGTTGGAAACTGTTGAATTGTGATTCTTTCTGGTACTTTTTATTGTTTTGTACAGTTGCATTGTGTACTCTATTATATTATTCAATCACATAGTTCTCTTGCTAGTTTACATTATAATGTTTATTAAAGATCATCTTTTAACTAAAAGTCTCGTCACTATTTCGACGGGGTTAGTCAAGATACTTACCAGTACATGAGGTCGGTTGTACTGATACTTCATTTCTGCACACTCTGTGCAAACTATTGGAGCGGAGCTGCTGAAGAAGTCGTGGGCTGACCCTGAAGATGTTCGTGTATTCTGGATAGAAACTTCCAACTAGTCCTTGGTGGTTTTAGACATTATTAATATGTTCGTGTAGTTCTCAAACAGATCGTGTGATTATTGATATTTTCTTTGTAAATCCTAAATCCTAGAAGCTCATAATTCGTACTACCAGTTCTTGGGTAAATTTGTAATAGTTCAGATAAAAACAATCCTTTTTTTAATTTCTATAAGTTCATTTGGTTTGGATCTTTTGTTAATTGGATTTCCTAGCAGGTCAAGTTAGGTGCCATCATGACCTGTGATTTTTGGGTCGTGACAAGGCGGTATCAAAGCACTAGGGTTGTAGGTTCTACAAGTCATGAGCAAGTGTCTAGTCGAGTCGTGCAGATCCGTATGATGACGTCCATACCTATCTTCGGGAGGCTACATGGAATTTAGAAAAATTTCCCTTTTTCTTTCCTTATCGTGCGACCTTGTTTCAACTTAAAACCTATGACTTTGACTATTCTTGATCTCTCATATGTGATGTTTTGCGCTCAGTATTTGCTATGTGCTGACAATCGGTGATGCTGCAGATAGATTACGACGGGCTATGGATGCTTGATTATAATCATGATGTGTTTTCTAGCCTCAGAAGCAGATGCAGTGTTAAACCTTCTAGTCATGCATTTGGGGTATGAGGCGGGTTCATATGTTTTGTTGGTAAATGTAGATTTGGGAAGATTCTCGAGTGATGAGGTGTTCAATTTGCTTATGGTACTTTGGCTTGCCGATAGGGTGTTCTATGGCTTCGAGCTAAGTGGTAGAGACTGTTACTGACAATCAGATTGTAGGGTCATGGGCCGTATCAATTTCCCGACCGGGAGATTGCTTGGTTGCTTCTTTGGATGGGCATATGCTGGTGTAGCATGGGTTGCTTGGCGCGTATTAGCTGTGTATTGAAGATCAGATTAAGATGAGTGGTTATCAGGAATGTTCTGGCAAGTTCCAAGTTTTACGTAGCCTTTAAGGGTTTTTGGATTTGTCTACGGGTGGGCTAAAAATGGAAGTGAATGTTAATTGGATCTGCGGTGTTTCCTTGTCAAGAAGATTCTACATGTCAATGTTGGAGTGATGCCAGAAATGGTTTCGAAATCCCAAGAAGTTCCCTCAGGGCGGTCATATCAGATTGAGCTACTTTCGGGTTGGCAGTCTACGTGACTCGGTTGAGTTAGAGACGATTGGTTCTGGTTACTTGATAATGTGTTACTAAGATCTAAAGAACTTATCATAGTTATGATCACGGTCAGAGTTGATGCTTTCTACAGGTATAGGAGTTATAATGCTTATGGTTCAGAGTTGATTGTGAGATTTTCATAGTTTTACAAATTAGCATGTTAGAAGCAATGCGCCGCGTGGGGTTGAAGGTTGCATGTACAAGGTTGCAGTTTGTTTTGAAGGGGAGGATATGAGTTCTTGATGGTATAGACGATTTTTGGTGTTTGAGGTTTTGCTGGCACTATGTGTTTTCACCGGAGCGCCTATTGGCAAATACATTGTGTTTTGATTTATGGGTGCATTTCGAGGGATGATGTAGTATGAGTTACGTGTCAGCTATTTGGGAAGCGGTGTTGAGACTGGGTAGGAAAATTTCTGGTATTCGTGAGGCTCAGAGATTGAATGCTCTTGTTGGCAGACTATTCCTTGATCGCGAGTTGTGAATGAGTGTAGAAAATTGGGTGATTAATGGTAGGTGTTATAGAAAGGTCGCTATAGACTAATGGAAGGTTATTACATGTTTGGGGATGATCGCAATTTGGTTTGGGGATTATTTTGAGCCCAGTAAGGGTGTGTAATCTGTATCAGATTGAATTTTCTTGCTCTTGCACAGTCGTTGCCACATGTATATCATCGAGCGGAATGGATGTTATTCTCGCCTTTATGTTATATGTTTCTCTCTTATGCTATGATGGGTTGCGAGGGCTACATAATTCTTCGCACGCATATTGTGACTCGATTTAGGCCTTATGGCACTAGGGGAGAGGTGACCTTTGTGATGCTGCTTAGCTTGTTGCACCATAGATGTGCTTGTCTTTCTCAGTATTATTTGTTCCTAATGATTTTCCCTACAGTTATATTTTTTGCACTCTGTTGTGCTCGGTGTTGAAGCACATGTGATCAGTGAGCCCGAATATTATGGCTCGATAGGTATCCTATGTGGATTGACATGATGGGATCGGGTTGCACGCTGCAACGGTACAGTGATGAAATATGGCTCCTTATTTCTATTTTGTGTATTTTGCTTTCACCTTGTTGATAATAGTTCATAGTAAAGTGCTAAAATTTTCCTGCCTGCTTAATTTGCTTAGTAGTTTTCTTATTTGGTTTTCTTACTGTTATCTGTTATATCTGAATTATTACTTTTTAGTGTACTGAACCGGGTTGTGTGTGGCTCCATATGATTATTGTTGATACTGGTTGGTGTGGTTGCTTGTGTTGGCTGAGATGAGGTTTCTAGACCCGAGATTTACGTTATTGTATTGCGATTTTTTTGGAGGAATAACACTATAGTTTGTTGAGGATTTGTACATGGCCCTGCTCGTGCAAGTGGGTTTCTTGGCTTATTGATCAGATGAGTGGTTAAGCGGTTATACGTGTTTCTTTCATAATCGGTAGGGTATAGAGGTTTTGAATGAGGTCCTAATCGATATGAGGTTTGTTAGCGGCACCGGATTTGTTTTTGGGCAGTAATGCTGGTCAGCAGTTCCTACTGTGAGTGTCATGATTTGATACGACTGTTTCAAACTTGTACAGTGTGTAGATGTGGGATTCGGATCTTGTAATAAATTCTGGATGATAAAATGGGGTTCTAAGGTTTAAGGACCAAGGTTGAAACATGGATCTCTAATGGTGTTGTGTTGGTGGCCTTACGTGGATCAGGGTGATGTAGGATCACCCCAGGGGTTATGCTTAGTGAGGTTACACCATGGTTTAATAGCTTTGGGAAGACTCCTGGCACATTCGATGACGAACGTGTGTTTAAGTGGTGGAGGATGTGACGACCCGACAGGTCGTTTTGAGTATCTGCACTTTGCTCGATATTTTGAGGGCTCGAGTAGGTCCGTGTTATGTTATGGGACTTGTTGGTATGTTTGGACATGGTCCCGAGGGGCTCGGGTAAGTTTTGAATAGTTTTGGGTTGTGTTGCGCTCGTTTTTATTTTTCGACATTGTTTTTCAAGCATAAATAATATCATATTGAACAAATGAGCTCCGATTTTTGTTTTGAATTAAGCATTAGGTCCTTATCGTAATTACGGACCCGTAGCAAAAAGAATCATCGAATTTGGACATCGTATGAGGATTTTATGGTCATTTTACTAAGAATTGGGTTGCTAGATTTTGTTCAGATTAATTATGAAATTGCCACTGACTTCGTATTTAAAAATCTGCATTATTTCCAATTAGTGAAACTAATATATCTCCTTCAATATAAGGTCAAATTGAGTGATTCAAGAGCCTAACTTGACTGTAATTTCACAAGGAATCTATTGGAGGTATAAAAAACGAGTTTTGGAATCGTTTGGCCTGAGAAACGAGGCAGAATAGCTGGCAGAAAAAATATATATAAAATAAGGGTTTGTTCAGTTGGTCATATTTTGAGTTGGGAAGCTCGGATTTATGCGATTTTGGAGGCTATTTTCACCATATGGATTGGGGTAAGTGTTCTCTACTCGATTTTAGTTATATTTCATGAATCCATCTTCGTTTTTTGGGATCTGATTGATGCTTTCAAAGTGAAATTTGGGTGTTTTTGCCTAAAGTTTCATAAAGTGAATTTTTAACTTTTGAACATCGATTCGGAGTCGAATTTGAGTGAAATTAGTATGGATGGACTCATAATTGAATGGGTTGTTGGATTTTATGTGTTTTTTCGGGTTTCGAGGTGCGGGCCCGGGTTGGGCTTTTTGGCCAATTTTGGGCCTTTGACTAAAGATTTGACCTTTTTCAATTGGGATTGGTTCCTTTAGCATTATTTGATGTATTTGAGTTATTTTTGGTTAAATTCGAGCCGTTCGGAGGTCGGAATGCGGGAGATGGCATTTTTGGACCATCGCTTGGCTTGCTCGGTATTGTAATTGACTTGTTCGATGTAAGTGTTTTGCCTAACTTTGTTGAGAAAATATTTTCTCCTATTTGTCATTGTGTGCTACATGCGAGGGTGATACATATGTGCTACATTCAGAGAAGGTTCAGAAATTGTATAATTATAAAAAAAATTAAGAATATAATCACAAATAATCTCCTCGGACTCAAATCAATATATATTTGTGAATTTTATTGTGGTACCTCGTAAGTTGTACTCAATGTTTACACTAATATTTACCATAACTATATTAATGTTTTATCATCACAAATTTAGGGATGACAAATAGGCTGTTTGGGCTGAAGTTGGGTGGGTCAAGATCGACTGAGTAAATAAATGGACTAATGCCAAACCCTGCCCACAAAGTTCATTTTGGTCAATATGGGTTGGGTTAAGAAGAGAACATTGAACATACAATAAGCACGGATGATCATTTTGGATAGCCTATAAATTTAGTAAATGGGCTAATGCCAAACCCTGCCCACAAAGTTCATTTTGGTTAATATAGGCTGGGTCAAGATGGGTTAAACAATGGGTATAGATTGTAACCCAAACCGCCCAACTTGACCCAAATCTTTTCAATATTCCTAACTTTTAAGCAAATCAAAACCTAGTATCTTTTCTTAAAAAAATTAAAAATATATTCACAAATAATCTCCTCTAACTCAAATCATGATATATTTTGAATTATATTGTTTACCTCGTAAGTTTTACTCAATGTTTACACCAATATTTACACCAAACTATATTAATGTCTTATCGTCACAAATTCTCAACCAATTCTCTTAGAAGTTAGAATACATAAGGATAAGAAAGATATGTGATGCCTACTATTTTAACGCGTCGTTCGAACCTATACCATCTCTTCCACTAGGATAAGAAATTACAAATGATTAAATTGCTAAGAAATCATCATGACAACAAATTGGGTATGTGAGAAAACCTCACTTTCAACAGAATAATTAATTGTTGACTATTCATGACCACGTCTTGTGACTTTCTTCCTTTCTTCCCTTTCTTTTTTGTTAGAAGATAGGCATTTTTCAGAAGATGGTCACTTTTCCACTAAGAGTTCGGAATATATGTCCAAGATATATACTTATATACAATCGAAAGAATCAGCCTAGCTAAATAAACAATACTGGACAAAGAAGAAGATGGTATAATTAACAAAAGTAGACTTATGAAGACATTACACCAAAAAGAATCTTGGCACATTTAGCCATACTGATGGAGATGATCTCGAGGATTTTGCTCAAATTTCAAATAATACATAATACAAATTATTAAAAGAAGAGAACATTGGACACACAATTAGCACGAATGATCATTTTGGATAGCCTGTATTAAATTTTGTAAAGGGAATTCTCAAAATAGGGTTTAAGAGAAGTTAAGTCATGGAAATGGTAAAGACATAAATGAATATTAGTAGTAGACCGGCGGAGGAGATGTTGATGAGGTGGAGGTGAACTATAGGTGACGGTTTGCTTGTAATTCTTAGGTGGTGGAGGTGAGCCATGGGTTGGAGGTTGCTTGTAGTAGTTTGTTGGTGGTGGAGGTGAATAGTATGATGGTGATTGTTCATAGGTCTTTGGTGGAGGTGGCGAGTTATAGGTTGTAGGTGATTCTCGTAGTGTTTTGATGGAGGTGGAGAAGATTTATAGGATGGTGTAGATTTTTTGTAGTATGGTGGAGGTGGAGACTTATAATAAGTTGGTGATTGCTCAAAATATTTTGGTGGTGGTGGTGGTGGAGAATTGTATGATGATCGTTGTTTGTAGTAGTTTGCTCGTGGCTTCGAAACCTCGGTGCGACCGGAGGTTCCCAAGATGCTTAAGTGTTTTTAGACGATGCTTTTGCCGAGGGTAACCTTTTATTAGGTTCGAGTTTTTGTAAAGGCCTTACTGTCTGATATGAACTTCAGACGTCTCTGAGCCATTTTTAGGGCGGCCGTAGGTTTTTATTTTTGGACACTGCCTAATAGGTTTGGTGCTTCCAGGATTCATTAGCCAGGGTCATCCAAATTTCTTCGGGAATAGTCCCCGAATAAGGGTAGCCTTTGGGCTCTATAGTCCCCAATCAGGGGTAGCCCCTGGGCTCGATAGTCCCCGAGTAGAGGTAGATCATGGGCTTTAGGATATGGAATCAAAGAAGCAAAAAATGCGTAATAGCAAGGCGAAACTTTCTTTCATTTCTCATTGTGTAAAGTACATGATCGAAAGCGCATAAAAACTTGTATCATGGCTAGAGTGGACTATGTAAGCACGGTTCATACGAACTTTTGACCCTTACAATGAATCCTAACCACCAAGCCTTAGCTTTATAGCATGCAAAGTTTTCTCTTTTCCTTGCTAAAAACCTTAATCTAAGGGTAATGGCTCCAAGTATTCAAGGTTGAACTTTTGAGGGCTCGGATATTGTTGATATGAAGTGAACGATTATTGACTCCAGTTTGAAACTGCTCCTCAAATCTAAGTTAGTATGTTTTACTGTTGCCTCATTAAAAACCTTGCCGAAAAACCCATTTTGGCAAAAAATCGGTACAAGATAAAAAGAGTGCAACGCGTGCTTTTAGACCTAATAGCCACATCCATCCTTGGTCGTTTGCTTACAAATATTATTCTGATTTATAACATGATTAAAGAGTATTTGAGTCCGTACCTTAGCAGTAGTACCACTTTAAATGTGTCACGTTCTAGTTGATTGATAGTTGCACACCGTTTCCTGCTTCGAGTTTGTACGAGCATTTGTCGGTTATTCCGAAAACTCGATATGGTCATTCCCAGTTCGTTCCCAGCTTCCCTCATTTCGGATTCGGGGTGTGTAATATTGCCTTCCTCAACACTAAGTCCCCGATTATAAAGTGTCGGAGGTTGACTCTTCGGTTGTAGTATCTTTCTATTCGCTGTTTCTGGGAAGCCAACCGGATCAGGGAGGCCTTCCGCTTTCATACAATAGTTCTAAGCTCGTGATCATGGCCACACCATTTAACTCTTTTGTCGCATATTGGAACCTGAGGCTCAGTTCTCCTACTTCGACTGGTATTATGGCTTCGACCCCCTAGACCAACAAAACGAGATGGCCCCGATACTAGATTTCAAGGTCGAACGATATGCCCATAGGACTTCGGGCAGGATTTCCTTCCATTTTTCATTGGCATCGGTCAACCTCTTTTTCAGGTTTTGAAGTATGGTCTTGTTTGCTGATTCTACCTGCCCTTTTCAACTAGGGTGATAAGGCGTTGATAGTATCTTTTTGATCTTGTGGTTTTCGAAAAATTTATTTACCTTGTTGCCGATGAATTGTTTTCCATTATGCAAACGACCTTGGCTGGTATCTCGAATTGGCATATTATGTGGTCCCAGATGAATTCAATGACTTTCGTCTCCCAGACATTTTCGAACGCTTGAGCTTCGACCCGTTTAGAAAAATAATCGATCATGAATATTATCAATTGAGCCTTACCGGGTGCCACGGTAGGAGACCAACGATATTGATTCCCCATTTCATAAATGGCCTCGGGAAATCACCAAGTTGAGTAGTTCTCCTGATTGATGGATCATCCGGGTTGGTGTCTCTGGCAGTCGTCGCATTTTCGTACGAAGTCCTCCGTGTCTTTCTCCATCTCGGTCCATTAAGAGTCGGCCCTGATTCATTTCCGGACAAAAAAATTTTCCCCCGCTTGGTTCCTACAAGTTCCTTCGTAAACTTCTCTCAAGGCGAATTTGGTATCTCTCGGCCTCAAGCATCTGGCTAGCGGACCCTCGAATGTTCTTCTGAATTATGTCCCTTTGACCAAGCTAAATCTAGCATTCTTAGTACGCAAGGCTCTCGATTCTTTGGGATCTGAGGAAATTTTCCAATCTTCAAGTAGTCTATGTACTTGTTCCTCCTATCCAAGTTAAACTCAACGAATTTACTTCGGCGTGGCCTTCTTCTATCACCGACCTCATGAGTTGCACTACTGTTCCCGAACTAAATTCATCGGTATCGACCGATGACCCCAAGTTAGCTAAAGCATCGACCTCGCTATTCTGATCTCGGGATATGTGTTGCATGGTCCATTCCCTAGATTGATGCAACTTTACCTATAATTTTTCTACATACTTCGCATTCGTACCTCTTTTACTTCGAATGTCCCGTTAAATTGATTTACCACGATGATAGAATCGCACTTAGCTTCGATCACCTCGCCCCAAGGCTTTTAGCCAACTCGAGACCTGCAGTTGTGGTCTCATACTTGGACTCATTGTTAGTCAATTTCACAGTTCTAATAGACTGCCTAACTACATTCCCCGTAGGTGGCATTAATAAGATTTCGAGCCCGGACCCTTTTTCGTTCAAGGCACTGTCCGTAAAAAGGGTCCAGATTCTCGAGGTAGTCCCCAGGGTTAACAATAATTCCCTTTCAAATTTGGGTATTAAGGCCAGCATAAAGTAGGCCATGAAGTATACCAAAATTTGAGATTTTATGGCGGTTCAGGGTCGATACTCGATATAGTACCCCGTTGATTTCGACAGCCCATTTGGCCAACCAGCCCGAGAGATCGAGTTTGTGCATGATGTTCCTCAGAGGGTAAGAGGTTACGACACATATGAGGTGGCATTGAAAGTATGATTTTAACTTTCTAGAGGCGCTTAGCCAAGGGAGAGCCAATTTTTCCATGTGAGGACACCTTGTTTCGACCTTACCTAGAGTTCTACTGACATAGTAATTAGGAAATTGTGCACCTTCCTCTTCCCGAACTAAGACTCTGCTTACCACCACCTCGGAAACCGGCAAGTAAAGGTACAACTATTCGTCTGCCTTGGGAGTGTTGTAGGGTCGTACTCAATAGGTAACTTTTGAGCTCTTCCAAAGCTTGTTGCCACTCTGGGGTCCAGGAAAAGTTATTCTTCTTCTTTAATAGTGAGAAGGACTTATGGATTTTGTCCGAAGACCTTGATATAAATCTACTCAGGGCGGCTATACACTTGGTTAGCCTTTGAATGACCTTGACTTTGTCCACCACAGTGATATCTTCTATGGCTTTGATTTTGTCGGGGTTGATCTCTATCCCTTAATTGGACACCATCAACCCAAGAAGTATTCTCGATCTGACCTAGAATGCACAATTCTCTTGGTTCAGCTTCATATTGTATTTTTTCAATATGTCGAAAGTCTCCTGCAAATGTTTCAAATGGTGCACTGCTCGCAGGGACTTGACTAACATGAATATAAACTTTCATTTATTTTACTATTTGTTCTATGAGCATCCGATTTACTAGCCGTTGATAGGTGGCATCGACGTTTTTTAATCTGAACAACATTACATTATAACAGTAAGTGCCGAATTTAGTGATAAAAGAAGTCTTTTCTTGATCGAGGTACGCAGTTTACTTCGCACTTTTGGAGGGCATTTCAACGTGAGTTGGATACCTGACTTGAGTTGAGCACAACATTTCATCCTCAGACGGACGGGCAGTCCGAGCGCACTATTCAGATTTTAGAGGATATGTTTCGCCCTTGTGTTATTGACTTTGGAGGTTCTTGGGATCAGTTCTTGCCGTTAGCGGAGTTTGCTTTTAATAATAGTTATCAGTCGAGAATTCAGATGGATCCTTATGAGGCATTATATGGTAGACGGTGTAGATCGTCAGTTGGATGGTTTGAGCCGGGAGAGGCTCGGTTGTTGGGTACAGACTTAGTTCAGGAGGCCTTAGATAAGGTAAAGATTATTCAGGAGAGACATCGTGCAGCTCAGTCTAGGAAAAAGAGTTATGCTGATCGTAAGGTTTGTGATGTGGCATTCATGGTTGGAGAGAGAGTATTGCTTCGGGTTTCGCTCATGAAGGGTGTTATGAGGTTTGGGAAGAAGGGTAAGTTGAGCCCCAGGTATATCGGGCCGCTTGAGATTCTTGATAGAGTGGGGTAGGTAGCTTATAGACTTGTGTTGCCTCCAGGGTTATCCTCAGTTCATCGGGTATTCCATGTATCTATGCTCCAGAAATATCATGGTGACCCGTCCCACGTGTTAGATTTCAGCTCTGTCCAATTGGACAAAGACTTGACTTATGAGGAGGAGCCGGTAGTCATTTTAGACCGGCAGGTTCATCAGCTGAGGTCTAAGAGTTTTCCTTCAATTCGAGTGCAGTGGAAAGGTCAGCCCGTTGAGGCAGCTACTTGGGAGTCCGAGTCGGACATGCAGAGTAGATATCCACACTTGTTTTCCAGTCCAGGTAATTTTCTATGTCCGTTCGAGGAAAAAAAAATATTTTAGAGGTGGATATTGTGATGACCCAAAGGGTCATTTTATGAATTAAGACACTAATATGGGCTCATTAGCCTTAAAAAGATTAGTTTTATTCACCTCAATTTGCGTGCGCAGTCCGAGCGTTAATCCTGAAAGCCTTTATGTGAAAATATATGAAATAAAAATTTTGAGAGTTAAAAATTTGATTTTAGTTGACTTTGGTCAACTTTTGAGTAAAAGGACCCGGGCCCGTGTTCCGACGGTCCCGGGAGTCCGTAGTAAGATATGGACTTGGGCTTTAGTTAATAAAACTAAGGTACATGGCCCGACCATCAAAAACTGCTACCCACGTTATAGTAGAGCATTTGGGCATTAGAATATTAAAATTTAATACTAACAAGTAAAGATGCTCTGGAATACAAAGACGACGTACATAAGAAACCTATAGGCAACAGATTGTCTTCATTGACAATCACGGTTTGGAGCTCTAACTTTTGAGCAAAGGAAATGGTGTACTTGTGAAAGTTCCAGGTATTATGTTTTGTATGCTTTTTAGTTGGTGTATGTGATAATATTAGCGTGTAATATAGGGTGTTAATAATTAAGCAATAATGGAAGGCATTATGAATTAATTATGAAAATAATTTGCTACTATTAATTAAGGGAAATAAAAGTACGTATTATGTGGAAAACCATTGTAGATGCACTTTCGATTTTACTTCTTTCTAGTAGGAGACAGTGATTTATTTATAATAAGATAATAATGAGCGGATACATATTTATGGAAACAGTGATTGAATATAGTTTTTAATTACGTATATTCCAGTGGCTACTTTCAATGCGAGTTAGAAAACTAGTTTTCAAGGTTTCGAGGCTATTGGGTATATAAGCCACAATATCATTTAATTCTGTTTCCTACTCTATGATCATTTTTTTTGGACCTACTTTTAAAACTATAATATTTAATATGTAGATTATTAAGAGTTTGAAAGTTAGGGATTTTTGGGTAGAATTAGGGAATTTTATAAAAATTTAAAATTTAGACCTTGAATTCGGGTCGGATTTCAAAACTAACTACATACTCGGGTTCGGGGGTGAATGGGTAAACTTAATTTGGTCCGAACCCCTAGTTGGGACCAAGCAGGCCTGGGGGCGGGTTTTAACTTTTTTTAGAAAACTTAGGAAAAATCATAATTTTCAGTAAAGTTACTTCCTTTATCATTAATTAATGATATTAAGCTAATTATGAGTAGATTCGAGTGTGTTGGAGGTGAATTCGAAAGTAAAAGCTATAATTGAGCAGTGGGTGGCCTGCAGAATTGAGGTAAGTATTTGGTTTAACCTTGACTTGAGGGAATAAGAATCCCCAACTTAATTGCTATATGAATTTGCATGTGTGTGGTGTATAGGTGAGGTGGCGAGTATCTACGCACTACCAAATTATCTGCTTAACATGACCCCTTTCCCCGTTTCCAATTATTTGCTTTCGGGCTTATTGTTTCATGATCATTGATGTTTATATGTCGGTCTGGATTCGTTAACTTATTGTTAAGTATTGTTTCAAGTATTTTGAAAGTATTGGCCGTTCTCTTGGTTTTGTTATGTACATAAGGATTGAGCTAGATGTCAGTGTTACGATATGTATATAATTTCCGGTTGGTTTCATTTTGAAATGATAATTGATGAAGTTTATGAGCTTTACAGCTTCTGTTTACAATTGTTGATACAAATATATTGTGAAAGGCTTGGCCTGAATTGTGAAAGTTTTTCGTAAATAAACCGATATGATATATCTGGTGGGAGCGGGTTGCACGCCGCAACAAGGAGTGATAAGGGTGGACAAGTGGGATCAGGTTGCACGCCGCAATAGGAGAAATAAGGGTGATATATATATATATATAGGGAGGAGAAATAAGGGTGGACAGGTGGGAGCGGGTTGTGCCGCAACAAGGAGCGATAAGGGAGAATAATTATGTCATATTGATTTTCAAAAATAAGGATTTGGAAAACTCCGGTTTTATTGAAAAGGTTTTCATACTCTGATTTTTACTGTGATTTAAATTGAAACTTGGAAATGTTGAGGAGTTGATTATAGTTGATATTTGAAAAGAGTTATCTGAGTTGTGTTTACTTACTGTTGCAAGATACTAGTTATTTAATTTATTATTATTATTATTTCCTTCTTGCTTTATTATATATTGTTCAGAGGTTCTATTGTTAATGTCCCGACGTATCGTCGTCACTACTTCATCGAGGTTAGGCTCGGCACTTACTCAGTACATGGGGTCGATTGTACTGATACTACACTCTACACTCTTTTGTGCAGATCCAGGTACCGGCCAGAGTTAGGAGACTTTAGTAGGGGTCATTCATCATTTGGAGACACGAGGTATATATGCCGACATTCGCAGATTCCCGAGTCTTCTCCTAGTTTTATGAGACTGTTTTATTTCACCCAAAATAGATATATGATTTCTTTCAGCCTATTATTTGTAGTATTCTTAGAAGTTCGTGAATTGTGACACCAGACCCTGGGGTAGTCTTAGAGTTATATATATATTTAGTTCGTGGCTCGGTTTATTTATTCGCTTATCATTTCTTATATATGAAGTTATTAGTTAGATATCATTAGGTTTAATTTACTTCAAATTGTCTTATTGTGTTTAATTAAATATCCAAAGGAAAATAGCTAATTGAATTCTAACATTGGCTTGCCTAGAAAGTGTGGTGTTAGGCACCATCACGATTCCTAAGGTTGGGAATTTGGGTCGTGACAAGTTGGTATCAGAGGACTAGGCTGCTTAGGTCTCACAATTCACGAACAAGCTTGTTAAAGTCTGGTGGATCGGTACGGAGACGTCTTTATTTATCTCTTAGAGGCTATCGAGTTAGGAAACAACTCCATTTATTATTTCTATTCTATCGTGCTATTCTTGTTATCTCAAATACTGATTGAATTCTTCTATTCTCTCGCAGATGGCGAGAACACATGCCTCATCTTCCGGTGACCAACACTCCGGTCCTCCAGCAGCAGCAGCTCCTACCAGGGGCAGAGGGCGAGGCCGCACCAGAGGACGAGGCAAGGGTAGGACTCAGCCCGTTGCTTGGACAGCAGCCCCAGCTGCGAAGCCCCAGATCGAGGTTAATGAGGGGGTTCTAGCTCAGGGAGTTCCAGCAGGACCAACTTAGGTCCCAGAGGGGTTTATTTCTATCTCAGTACTTCAGTACGCTTTGGTCCGATTAGTGGGCATTATGGAGAGTGTGGGCCCAGACTGGCACATTCCCCGTAGCAGCAGTCGTATCTCAGGATGGAGGAGGGGTCCTGACTCCTGCTACCCACACTCCAGTTCAGACTACTCCTCAAGTTCAGACCCCATCAGCCAATCCAGTTGGGGTAATTCAGACAGTTTCTCCAGTGCCGCTTGTTGAGGGGGAAGCTATGTCCTCAGATGCTTTGTGGAGACTGGACATGTTTATCAATCTTTTCCCTGTTCACTTTAGTGGTGTTACTTCGGAGGATCCTCAGGAATATCTGGATAGTTGTCATGAGGTTCTACGTAATATGGGTATTCTGGAGACCAATGGGGTCGATTTTGCTTCCTTTCAGATGGCTGGTTCCGCTAAGAAATTGTGGAGGGATTTTTTATTGACTAGACCAGCTGGGTCACCTGCTCTGACTTAGGATCAGTTTTCTCACCTCTTTTTGGAGAAATTTTTGCCGATCACTACCAGAGAAGAGAAGCGTCGTCAGTTTGAGCGTCTTCATCAGGGCGGCATGACAGTTACCCAGTACGAGAATCACTTTGTGAATTTGTCTCGGCATGCTATTCTTTTATTGCCCACATAAAGAGAGAGGGTTAGGAGATTTATTGAGGGCCTTGCCCAGCCCATCAGGTTGCAGATGGATAAGGAGACAGAGACTGAGATTTCATTTCAGGATACGACCAATGTGGCCAGGAGAGTTGAGACGGTTCTCGGGATAGGAGGTCAGGGGTCAGACAAGAGACCTCGCCATTCCGACAGATTTAGCGGTGCCTCGTCTGGAGGCGGCGATACTCAGGGTAGAGGCCATTTTTCCAGGCCATTTAATTCAGCACTTCAGACGTCCCATGGTGCCTCAGGTGTCGTTACTCTTACTTGCTTTATTCTGATCAGTCAGCCCCTATCAGAGCACCTCCTCTTTAGAGTTTTTATCGTGGTAAGCCGGTTCGTCAGGGTCAGCCTCAGTATCAAGATGGTCGTATGGGTGTGGTGAGTATGGGAACATTCGGAGATCTTGTCCGAAATTTTTGGGTAATCATCCTCAGTACCAAAATTCTCGTGCTATAGTTCCAGCACCAGCTGCAACACCACCTGCCCAGCCAGCCAGGGGTAGGGGTCAGGTAGTCAGAGGTAGAGGTAGAGGTCAACATGCTAGAGGTGGAGGCCAGCTCGCCAGAGGTGGCGGCCAGCCCGTTAGAGGTGGAGGACCAGCTTCCAGGGGTCCTCCCCGTGATGTTATTCAGGGTGGTGGGGCCCATCCCCAATTATACGCATTTCTAGCTAGACCCGAGGTAGAGTCCTTCGATACAGTTATCACATGTACCATTTCAGTTTGTAATAAAGATGCTTCAATTTTGTTTGATCCGGGGTCTACCTAATCTTATGTGTCATCCTATTTTGCCTCGTATTTGGATGTGCCCCGCGATTCCTTGAGTGTCCCTGTTTATGTGTCTACGTAGGTGGGGGATGCTATTGTTGTGGATCGTGTATATCGTTCGTGTGTATTCATTATTGAGGGTCTTGAAACTAGTTTATACATGTTGCTTCTTGACATGGTCGATTTTGATTCCATATTGAGCATGGATTGGTTGTCACCTTATTATGCCATCTTGGACTGTCACGCCAAGATAGTTACTTTAGCTTTGCCGAGATTGCCTCGGTTAGAATGGAAAGGGACTCCTGGTCATTCTCCCAGAAGAGTGATTTCTTATGCCAAGGCTCGTTGCATGGTTGAGAAGGGATGTTTGGCTTATTTGGCTCATATCCGTGATTCTGATGCCGAGGTTTCTTCAATAGAGTCAGTGCCTATTGTTTGGGAGTTCCCTGAAGTGTTTCCTGCAGACCTGTCGGGGATGCCACCCGACAGGGATATCGATTTTTGTATTGATGTTACTCCGAGAACTCAGCCCATTTCTATTCCTCCATACCGGATGGCCCCACAAGAATTGAAAAAATTGAAAGAACAGTTGCAAGACCTTCTTGCTAAGGGTTTTGTCAGGCCTAGTGTCTCGCCCTGGGGTGCACCAATTTTGTTCGTAAAGAAGAAGGATGGATCAATGAGAATGTGTATAGATTATTGGGAATTGAATAAATTTACTATAAAAAATAAGTATCCATTACCGAGAATTGATGATTTATTTGATCAGCTTCAGGGTGCTAGTGTGTTTTCAAAAATTGACCTGAGATCGGGCTACCATCGGTTGAATATTAGAGTTATTGAAGGATTATGATGTTACCATATTGTATCATCCAGGGAAGGCCAACGTGGTGGCCGATGCATTGAGTAGAAAGGTAGTGAGTATGGCAGCCTTGTGTATATTCCAGTCTGTGAGAGACCATTAGCTTCAGACATTCAGACTTTGGCTAATCGGCTCGTGAGGTTGGATATTTCGCCCAGCAGCGTCCTAGCTTGTATAGTCGCTCGGTCTTCTTTAATTGAGCGTATCAGAGAGCGGCAGGATGATGACCCGCATTTGATGGTTCTTAGGGACACAGTTCAGCGCGGTGGTGCCAAGCAGGTTAAAGTTGGAGATGACGGTGTTTTGTGGATGCAGGGTCGTGTATGTGTGCCTAATGTTGATGACCTTCGTGAGTTGATCCTTGAGGAGGCTCACAGTTCTAAGTATTCTATTCACCCAGGTGCAGCCAAAATGTACCGGGACTTGCGGAAGCATTATTGGTGAAGAAGGATGAAAAAGGACATTGTTGCATATGTGTCTCGTTGCTTAAATTGTCAGCAGGTAAAATATGAGCATCAGAGACGGGATGATTTGCTTCAGCAGATAGAGATTCCTGAGTGGAAGTGGGAGCGTATCACTATGGACTTTGTTGTTGGACTCCCACGGACTCAGAGGAAATTTGACGCAGTCTGGGTTATTGTGGATGGGCTGACGAAATCAGCACATTTCATTCCTGTGGAAATTACTTATACCTCGGAGAGATTGGCAAAGATATATATTCGAGAGACTGTTCGTCTTCACGGTGTGCCCGTGTTTATCATTTCTGATCGAGGTACGCAGTTTACTTTGCACTTTTAGAGGGCAGTTCAGCGTGAGTTGGTACCCGAATTGAGTTGAGCACAGCATTTCATCCTCAGACGGACGGGCAGGCCGAGCGCACTATTCAGATTTTAGAGGATATGATTCACGCTTGTGTTATTGACTTTGGAGGTTCTTGGGATCAGTTCTTGCCGTTAGCGGATTTTTCTTATAATAATAGTTATCAGTCGATCATTCAGATGGCTCCCTATGAGGCATTATATGGTAGACGGTGTAGATCGCCAGTTGGATGGTTTGAGCCGGGAGAGGCTCGGTTGTTGGGTACAGACTTAGTTCAGGAGGCCTTAGATAAGGTCAAGATTATTTAGGAGAGACTTCGTGCAGCTCAGTCTAGGCAAAAGAGTTATGCCGATCGTAAGGTTCGTGATGTGGCATTCATGGTTGGAGAGAGAGTATTTCTTCGGGTATCACCCATGAAGAGTGTTATGAGGTTTGAGAAAAAGGGTGAGTTGATCCTCGGGTATATTGGGCCGCTTGAGATTCTTGATAGAGTTGGGAAGGTAGCTTATAGACTTGCGTTACCTCCAGGGTTATCCTTAGTTCATCCGGTATTCATGTATCTATGCTCCGGAAATATCATGGTGACCCGTCCCACGTGTTAGATTTCAGCTCTGTCCAATTGGACAAAGACTTGACTTATGAGGAAGATTCGGTAGCCATTTTAGACTGGTAGGTTTGTTAGTTTTCCTTCAGTTCGAGTGCAGTGGAAAGGTCAGCCCATTGAGGCAGCTACTTGGGAGTCCGAGTCGAACATGCAGAGTAGATATCCACACTTGTTTTCCAGTTTAGGTAATTTTTTATGTCCGTTCGAGGACAAACGTTTATTTTAGAGGTGGAGATTGTGATGACCCAAAGGGTTATTTTATGAATTAAGACACTAATATAGGCTCATTAGCCTAAATAAGATTAATTTTATTGACCTCGATTTGCGTGCACAGTCCAGGCGTGAATCCGGAAAGCCTTTATGTGAAAATATATGAAATAAAAATTTTGAGAGTTAAGAATTTGATTTTAGTTGACTTTGGTCAACGTTTGAGTAAACGGACCCGGGCCCGTGTTTCAACAGTCCCGGGAGTCCGTAGTAAGATATGGACTTGGGCTTTAGTTAATAAAAGTAAGGTACATGGCCCGGCCATCAAAAATTTCTACCTACATTTTAGTAGAGCATTAGGGCATTAGAATATTAAAATTTAATACTAACAAGTAAAGAGGCTCTGGAATACGAAGGCGGCGTACATAAGAAACCTATAGGCGACGAATTGTCTTCATTGACAATCACGGTTAAGAGCTCTAACTTTTAAGCAAAGGAATTGGTGTACTTGTGAAAGCTCCAGTATTAGTATATTTTGTATGATTTTTAGTTGGTGTATGTGATAATATTAGCGTGTAATATAGGGTGTTAATAATTAAGAAATAATGGAAGGCATCATGAATTAATTATGAAAACAATTTGCTACTGTTAATTAAGGGAAATAAAAGTACGTATTATGTGGAAAACCATTGTAGATGCACTTTCAGTTTTACTTCTTTCTAGTAAGAGACAATGATTTATTTATAATTAGATAATAATGAGCGGATATATATTTATGGAAACAGTGATTGAATATTATTTTTAATTACGTATATTTCAGTGGCTACTTTCAATGTGAATTAGTAAACTAGTTTTCAAGGTTTCGAGGCTATTGTATCTATAAGCCACAATATCATTTAATTCTATTTCAGACCTTTAAAACTATAATATTTAATACGTAGATTATTAAGAGTTTGAAAGTTAGGGATTATTAGGTAGAATTAGGGAATTTTGTAAAAAATTGAAATTTAGATCTCGAATTGGGGTCGGATTTCGAAACTAACTACATATTCGGGCTCGGGGGTGAATGGGTAAACGTAATTTGGTCCGAACCCCGAGTTTGGACCAAGCGGGCCTAGGGTCGGGTTTTAACTTTTTTTGAGAAAACTTAGGAAAAATCATAATTTTTCATAAAGTTACTTCCTTTAGCATTAATTAATGATATTAAGCTAATTATGATTAGATTCGAGTGTGTTGGAGGTGAATTCGAAAGGAAAAGCTATAATTGAGCAGTGAGTGGCCTGCAAAATTGAGGTAAGTGTTTGGTTTAACGTTGACGTTGAGGGAATAGGAATCCCTAACTTAATTGCTATATGAATTTCATGTGTGTGGTGTATAGGTGAGGTGACGAGTATCTATGCACCACCAAATTATCTGCTTAACATGACCCCTTTCCCCGTTTCCAATTATTTGCTTCCGGGATTAATTATTTCATGATCATTGATGTTTATATGTCGATCTGGATTCGTTAACTTATTGTTAAGTATTGTTTCTAGTATTTTGAAAGTGTTGGTTGTTCTCTTGGTTTTGTTATGTACATAAGGATTGAGTTGGATGTCAGTGTTACGATATGTATATAATTTCCAGTTGGTTTCGTTGTGAAATGATAATTGATGAAGTTTATGAACTTTACAACTTCTGTTTACAATTGTTGATACAAAAATGTTGTGAAAGGCTTGGCCTGAATTGTGAAAGTTTTTCGTAAATAAACCGATATGATATGTCTGGTGGTAGCGGGTTGCACGCCGCAACAAAGAGTGATAAGGGTGGACAAGTGGGATCGGGCTGCACACTGCAACAGGAGAAATAAGGGTGATATATATAGGGAGGAGCAATAAGGGTGGACAGGTGGGAGCGGGTTGCGTGCCGCAACAAAGAGCGATAAGGGAGAATAATTATGTCTTACTGATTTTCAAAAATAAGGATTTGGAAAACTCCGGTTTTATTAAAAAAGTTTTCATACTCTGATTTTTACTGTGATTTAAATTGGAACTTGGTAATTTTGAGGAGTTGATTATATTTGATATCTGAAAAGAGTTATCCGAGTTATTTTTACTTACTGTTGCAAGTTACTGGTTATTTAATTTATTATTATTATTATTATTTCCTTCTTGCTTTATTATATATTGTTCAAAGTTTATATTGTTAATGCCCCTCCGTAGCCTCGTCACTACTTCATCTAGGTTAGACTCGGCACTTACTCAGTACATGGGGTCGATTGTACTGATACTACACTCTGCACTCTTTTGTGCACATCTAGGTACCGGCCAGAGTTAGGGGACTTTAGTAGCAGTCATTCATCATTTGGAGACACGAGGTATATCTGCCGGCATTCGCAAATTCTTGAGGTCTTCTCCTAGTTTTATAGAGACTGTTTTATTTCACTCATTAATTCATAACTTTAACAAGAATTTCGAAAATCACCCCAAGAAGTTGACCCTAGGCCAAGTCTCGAAATCATGTAAAAGTCACAAAATACGAACATTCATTCAACCACGAGTTCACTCGTACCAAGATTACTCAAATCTGATGTCAAAATATTAATCAAAACCCAAAAATTTAATTGAAGAACTTTCCCATTTCCCCCCAATTTTCTCAACCAATATCCGAAATTAAAGGTTGGAATTAATGATGGATTAGTGGGATATACCCAAAAACAAGTGAAGAATCATTATCCAATCGATGCCTCTAAAAATCCCTCAAACTTTCGTCCAAATCCGAGCACACTATCTCAAATTTTGATTAAAATGGCTAAACCCTCATTTTTGAAACGTTATAGTCTGCCCAGGTGAAACCTTCTTCGCGAACGCGGAAGAATCCTCGCGTTCACATAGAACAACTCAGAATACCCCTCAAATTTACTCTACGCGAACGCGGTGACACTCCCGCAATCGCGGACCTCTGCCTCCTTCATGCTTATGCGATCGCGTCTCACCTCACGGGATCACGAAGCACAAATGCCAGAAACTCAGCTGCCCTCCTCTTCTCTTCGCGAATGCGGCATACCCCATGCATTAGAGACTCAGAGTCCAACCATACCTACGCGATCGCGGACCCTCACTCGGGAACACATAGACCAAAAATAATCACTGCTCAAACCAAGCCTACGCGCTCGCGGACCTGTCCACGCTGTCGCATAAGAGGAAACCAGAAAATTACACCAGCAAACTTCAGCCATCAAACTATGTTAAAAAATGATCCATTAACCAACTGAAACTCACTCCAGGCCCCCGGGGCCTCAACCAAACATACCATCAAGTCCCAAAATACTGTACGAACTTAGTCGAACCCTCAAATCACCTCAAACATCATCAAAAACACAAATCACATATATTTAAGCCTAAGGAACTTTAAAATTTCCAAATCCTACAAACGACATCAAAACCTATCAAATCCCGTCTGATTGACCTCAAATTTTCCACATAACTCACAAATAACACCACGAACCTACTCCAACTTCCGAAAATCGAATCCGACCTTGATATCAAAAATTCCACTCCTGGTCAAACTTTCCAAAAATTTAACTTTCGCTATTTCAAGCCTAATTCAGCTACCGACCTCCAATTCACAATCCGTACATGCTCCTAAGTCCAAAATCACCCAACGGAGCTTACGGAACTAATGAAACTCCAATCTGGAGTCTTCTTCACACAATTCCAATTACGGTCAAAATCCTAGAACTTAAGCTTCCGTTTTAGGGGCTAAGTGTCCCAAATCACTCTGAAACCACAAACAAAACCTCCCGGCAAGTTACATAAGCAGAAAATACGGGGAAAGTAGTAAATAGGAGATAGAGTCTAATACTCTCAAAACGACCGTCCCAATCGTCACATCCTCCCCCTCTTATAACAATTGTTCGTACTCGAACGAGTATAGAGACATACCTGAGTGGTGAAAAGATGGGATAAGGGCGCGCATATCATGCTCGGTCTCCCAAGTCGCCTACTCGACCGGTTGACCCCTCCACTGAACCTTCACTAAAGCAATGTTCTTTGACCTCAGCTTTCGCGCCTGCCTGTCCATAATAGCCACCGGCTCCTCAACATAAGATAAATCCTTGTCCAACTGGACTGAGCTGAAAGGCAACACATGAGACGGATCACTATGATACTTCCCGAGCATAGAAACATGAAATGCCGAATGGACTCCTGCTAGGTTGGGAGGCAAGGCAAGCTCATAAGCAACCTCCCTAACACGTCGTAACACAAACTTCTCCAAAGCATCCTGAACCAAGTCTGTACCCAATAACATAGCCTATCCCGGCTCGAACCAACCCACTAGAGACTGACACCACCAACCATATAGAGCCTCATACGGTGCTATCTGAATGTTCGACTGATAACTGTTGTTGTAGGAAAACTCCGCAAGTGGCAAGAACTGATCCCAAGAACCTCCAAACTCCATCACACAGGCATGGATCATATCCTCTAATATCTTAATAGTGCGCTCGTACTGTCCGTCCGTCTGAGGGTGAAATATTGTGATCAACTATACCCGAGTACCTAACTCATGCTATACGGCCTTCCAGAACCGTGATATAAACAACGTACCCCCGATCAGAGATGATAGATACCAGCAAGCCATGAAGCCTGACTATCTCGCAGATATAAAATCGAGCAAGCTACTCGGAAGAATAAGTAGTCATCATAGGAATGAAATGAGCTGACTTGGTCAGCCTATCCACAATCACCCAAACTGCATCAAACTTTCGTTGAGTCCATCGAAGCCCAACAACGAAATCCATAGTGATCCGCTCCCATTTCCACTTCGGAATCTCTAACTTCTGAAGCAATCCACCTGGCTATTGATGCTCATACTTTACCTTCTGAAAATTTACACATGAGCTATATATTCCAATATATGCTTCATTCTCCTCCACCAGTAATGTTTCCTCAAGTCCTGATACATCTTCGCGGCACCTGGATGAATGGAGTACCGAGAACTGTAAGCATCCTAGAGAATCAAATCACGTAAACCATCTACATTGGGCACACATAGCATGCCTTGAATCCTCAATGCACCATCATCTCCAATAGTGACCTCCTTAGCATCATCGTACTAAATCATGTCCTTAAGTACAAGCAGAAGGGGGTCATCATACCGACGCTCTCTAATACGATCATAAAGAGAAGACCAAGAGACCACACAAGCCAACACTCGACTCGAATAAAAAATATCCAATCTAATAAACTGGTTGGATAAGGCCTGAACATACAACGTCAATGTCCTCTCTGCTGCTGGTAGATATCCTAAGCTCCCCAAACTCTCCGCCCGACGACTCAAGGCATCGACCACTGCATTGGCCTTCCCGGGATAGTACAAAATGGTAATATCCTAATCCTTAAGCAACTCCAACCACCTCCGCTGATGCAAGTTAAGATCCTTCTGTTTGAACAGATGTTGTAAACTCCGGTGATCGGTGTAGATCTCACAAGGAAAACCGTACAAACAGTGTCGCCAAATCTTCAAGGCATGAATAATAGCTGCTAACTCAAGGTCGTGGACATGATAGTTCTTTTCATGCACCTTTAGTTGTCTGGACGCGTAGGCAATCACCCTAATGTCCTGCATCAACACTGCACCGAGACTAATCCGCGACGCATCACAATATACAGTATAAGACCCCAAACATGTAGGAAATACCAATACTCGGGCTGTAGTCAAAGCTGTCTTAAGCTTCTGAAGGTCTCCCCACACTCCTCTGTCCACCTTAAAAAAGCACCCTTCTGGGTCAGCTTGGTCATAGGTGCTGCAATAGATGAGAAACTCTCTACAAATCGACGGTAATACCCTGCCAACCCAAGAAAACTCCGGATCTCCGTAGCTAAGGACGGTCTCGGCCAAATCTGCACTGCTTCAACCTTCTACGGATCCACCTTGATCCCATCACTGACACCACATGACCCAAGAATGCCAATGAGTCTAGAAAAAACTCACACTTTGAAAATTTTGTATATAACTTCTTTTCTCTCAAGGTCTGAAGCATAGTCTTCAGGTGTTGCTCATGATCCTCCCGAGTCTGGGAGTACACCAGAATGTTGTCAATAAACAAAATGATGAATGAGTCAAGATAGGGCCGGAACACACCGTGCATCAAGTGCATAAATGCTCCTGGGACGTTAGTCATCCCAAATGGCATCATAAGGAACTCGTAGTGACCATACCGAGTCCTGAAAGCAGTCTTCGGAATATCTAGCTCCCGAATCTTCAACTGATGATATCCTTAATGTAAGTCAATCTTGGAAAACATTCTGGCACCCTGTAAGTGATCAAATAGGTCATCAATACGTGTCAATGGATAATTGTTTTTCAATGTAACTTTGTTCAACTGGCGATAATCAATGCACATACGCATAGAACCATCCTTTTTCTTCATAAACAAGACTAGATCACCCCAAGGTGACACACCGAGCCAAATGAAGCCCTTATCGAGAAAATCCTATAACTGCTCCTTCAAATCTTTCAACTCAGGAGGATCCATATGATATGGAGGAATAGAGATCGGCTGAGTGCCCGACAACAAATAAATATTGAAGTCAATAACTCTGTCGGGCAGCATGCCCCAAAGATCAACTGGAAATACATCTGCAAAATCCCTCACTACTAGAACTGACTCAACTGTAAGGGTATCAATACTGGCATCTCTCACATATGCTAGACACGCGTCACACCCCTTCTCAACCAATCGTGAGCTTTAAGAAATGAAATAACTCTGCTGGGAGTATACTCTAAGGTAGCTCTCCAAGGTCTTGGCATGACAATCAACAATAGCATAATGGGGCGACAACCAGTCCATGCCCAAAATAATATCAAAATCTACCATACTAAACATTAATAAGTCGGCTCTGGTCTTAAAATCACTAAGAACAACCAAACACGACCGATACACACGGTCAACAATAATAGAATCTCCCACAAGTGTAGACACATAAATAGGAGAACTCAAAGAATCACGAGATACGCCCAAATAAGGGGCAAAATAAGATGATACATAGGAATAAGTGGAGCCTAGATCAAATAAAACCGACACATCTCTATTATAGACCGGAACAATACTTGTAATGACAGAGTCAGAAGCAACTGCCTCTGTACGAGTAGGAAGATCATAATATCCAGCCTGGCCTCCCCCTCTAGGGCGACCTCAAGCTGGCTGAGCGGGTGGAGTGGTAGCTGGTGCTGTAAACATAGCCCGAGGACTCGGTGGAGCACACGGTGCCTGAGAAGTCTATGGAGGTGCACCCCTCCTTAGTCTGGGGAAATCCCTCACCATACGGCGAGTGTCGCCACACTCAAAACAAGCTCTCGGAGGGCATGGCTGCTGTGACTGGCTCGGGCCAGGTTTGCTGGACTAACAGCTAAAATCACCCCATGTAGGAGGTGCACTAAATACCGGCGGTGCATAATAAGGCTCTTGAGGCCTAGAAAGGGCCAGAATACCACTAGCGGCTGGAAGTGCTGAATGAACGGGGCGACTCACATATCCCCTACCATGACGAGCTGTAACTGGGGCACGAGTACCACTATAAGTGTCAGACTCTCGAGACCTCTTGGCCTTCATCTCCTCTCTCTCCCAAGCAAGCATACCCTCCAATCTCCTAGCAATACTCACAACCTGGTGCCGCAAAATATCCATCTCAACTCCCAGGCCATTCTAAGCCTGATATTGGGGTGGAGTCCCTCGATAAATCGACGGATCCTCTCTCGAACTGTAGCAACCAAGGGTGGTACATGTCGGCCAAATCACTAAAGCAAACTGCATACTCTTTCACACTCATAGAACCCTGACGCAACTGCTCAAACTCCGCGCGCCATGCGTCTCTAAGACTCTAGGGGAACATACTCCCTCAAGAACATGTCCCAGAACTGAGTCTATTAAGCGAAGTTGCCTCAGCCGGACTACCCAACTCATAAGCATTGCACCACTGATAGGTTTTTCCTCTAAGCTGGAATATAGTAAAAGAAAACCCACTTGACTCCGCTACACCCATAGTACGGAGAATACGGTGACACTCCTCAAGAAAACCCTGGGCATCCTCTTATGCCAATCTACTAAAAGTAGAAAGGTGGTACTTCTTGTACCTCTCAAGCTTGAGCTACTCCGCCTCAGAAACGGTTGCCCTATCCTCGTGCTGAACTGGATCTACCGGCTGCATCGGTATAATCTATGGAACCTGGTCGATCTGAACTCGCTGCTCTGGGGTACGAACATTGGGAGTCTATTCTCCTTCCCCAGCTTGAGATGTGACAGGAGAAAGTGGAATCAATCCAGCCTGAGCCAAAATGTTGAACATGCTCTGAAACTAGGCTAGTGTCTCCTGGAGGGCTGGTGCAACAACAGGTGCCTGCCCTCCAGCTGGAGCTACTGGGGAATCGTCTGTAGCAGCTCGTGCGGGTGCTCTGGCTGCGCCACGTGGACATCCTCGGCCTCTACCCCGGCCTTGGCTCTCGCGGATCAGGGGGCATAGGTGCCTGGTCATCAGATCTGCATGTACGTGTCCTCAGCATCTGTGAGAGAATATAAGACAGAAGTTTAGAATTTTGATGTCAACAATTTTTCACGACAAGGAATCAAAGAAGTGTAATTTTCCTAACAGTTCCATAGTCTCTCAAAGATAAGTACATACGTCTCCATGCCGATCCATGAGACTCTAATAACCTGCTTATGGCTCACGACACCTATGAAGCTAGAGCTCTGATACCAACTTGTCACGACCCAAATCTCCCTTCGTAAGACGTCGTGATGGCACCTAGTCTCTACGACTAGGTATGCCTTACAATTTGCGGAATAACAGAAACGAAAAAAAAATTTAACAACTAGACTGCAACATATAACTATAAAATGATAAAATGCCGCTCGGCATGTACAAGCAACCCTACACTAGAGTATACACAGAGTTCCCGAAACTCGGAAATCATAAGTCACAAGCTACAGAAGAAAACTAGTATCTCTATACACTAGATTCTAAGAAGGTACGAAAAGGTAAACGACATAGGAGAGAATAGAGAGGTCTGTAGTTGCGGGCAGATATACGTTGAAGTCTCCAAAATCTCGTTACTTACTGATAATGAGGCCTATAAGAAGCACCTGGATCTGCACACAAACCATGTGTAGAAGAGTAGCATGAGTACACCATAACGGTACCCAGTAAGTGTCAAGCCTAACCTCGGTCGAGTAGTGACGAGGTCAGGTCCGGCCCTACTAGGATATAATAATAAAATAGAAGATATAATAAAATGAAGAAAAGACTAAGAATTTAGCAAACGGAATTCATAGAGAAATAACAACACAGAACAATGGGATAAACAACATAGCCGCTCTCGAGATATCGTCTCATAGTACAGAAGTAAATACTCAACAGGGAATCTCCCGAGATACTGTCTCGTAGTCCCAAAAGTAAATATGCAAGGAGATCTTTCGAGGTACTGCCTTGTAGTCTCAAAAGTAAATGTGAAAGGGGATCTCCCGAGGTACCACCTCGTAGTCCCAAAAGTAAATATGCAGGGGGATCTCCCGAGGTACCACCTCGTGGTCCCAAAAGTAAACACACAGCTCAAATCGGTGGAAAAAAATTAACTAAACATGTTGTACGGATTTCAAATAAGCATTTAAGACACAAAGACATGCGAAATTAGACTAAACATGATAACTACACATGCTGTATAACTCAATTAAAATGTAACAGGCTACTGCTTAGTAAAAAAATGGATTTTACAATAATTAGCCCGTGTACGCACTCGTCACCCTGCGTACACAGCGCTCACATATCATAGAAATATCACAACAGTACCAAATCCTAAGGGAATTTTCCCCACACAAGGTTAGGCAAGCCACTTAACTCGAGCCAAGCTCAATCAAGAAAAACGCTTTTTGCTCGATTTTCCGACTCCGAATGGCCCAAATCTAGCAAAAAACAATTACATACTATAAATACAACTATAATAAACTAATTTAATTAATGAAATCAAGACTTTAACAAGAATTTCAAAAATCACCCCCAAAAAGTCGGCCCGAGCCAAGCCTCAGAATCGAGTAAAATCACAAAATACAAACACCCATTCAACCTCGAGTTCACTCGTACCAAAATTACTCAAAGTCAAAATCTCAATCGAACCCCAAATATTTGGTTGAAGAACTTTTCCCATTTTTTCCCAATCTTTTCAACCCAAATCCAAAATTAAAGGATCGAATTAATGATAGATTAGTGGGATATAACCAAAAACAAGTGAAGAATCATTACCCAATCGATGCCTCTAAAAATCCCTCTAAATTTCGTCCAAATTCGAGCTGTCTATCTCAAGTTTTGATAAAAATGGCTAAAGCCTCGTTTTTGAAATATTATAGTCTTCCTAGGTGAAACATTCTTCACGAACGCGGAAGAATCCTTGCGTTCACATAGAACAACTCAAACTACCCCTCAAATTTACTCTACACGAACGCGATGACACTCTTACGATCGCGGACCTCTGCCTCCTTCACTCTTATGCGATCGTGTCTCACCTCACGCGATCGTGAAGCACAAACACTAGAAACTCAGTTTCCCTCCTCTTCTCTTCGCGAATGCGGCATTGGCCATGCGTTCGCCACTCACAGTATAACCACAGCTACGCGGTCGTGAACCCTCACTTGCGAATGCATAGACCAAAAATCATCACTGCTCAAACCAAGCCTACGCGCTCGCGGACCTGCCCACGTGATCGCATAAGAGGAAACCAGAAAATTACACCAGCAAAATTCATCCATCAAACTAAGTCCAAAAAAGATGTGTTAACCACCCGAAACTCACCCGGGGACCCTGAGACCTCAACCAAACATACCATAAAGTACCAAAATATTGTACGAAGTTAGTCAAACCCTCAAATCAACTCAAACAACATCAAAAACACGAATCACACATAGATTTACGCCTAAGGAACTTTGAAATCTCCAAATCCTACAAACGACGTCGAAACCTATCAAATCCTTTCCGATTGACCTCAAATTCACAAGTCACAAATAACAGCAAAACCTACTCCAACTTCTGGAAATCCAATCCGACCCCGATATCAAAAAGTCCACTCCCGGTCAAACTTCCCAAAAACTTAACTTTCTCCATTACAAGCCTAATTGAGCTACATACCTCCAATTCACAATCCGGACACGCTTCTAAGTCAAAAATCACCCTACGGAGCTAATGGAACCGACGAAACTCTATTCCGAATTCGTCTTCACAGAGTTCCAACTATGGTTAAAATCCTAGAACTTAAGCTTCCATTTTAGGGAATAAGTGTACCAAATCAATCTGAAACCACAAACAAAACTCCTGGCAAGTCACAAAAGCGGAAAAGGATACGGGGATAACAATAAATAGGGAATCGGGGCTAATAGTCTCAAAACGACCGGCCGGGTCATCACAATCTTGCACAAGTTCCATGGTCTTTGGTTCATATTCATCACCAACGTATGGAAGAAAATCATATGAAGTTTCTTCTTGAGCTTCCAACTCCATGCCAATTCTTCATCAAATTCAACATCACGACTCACCACTGCCTTTCCGCTGATAGGGTTGTATGACTTGTAGTCTTTTGGACATGTATCATAGCCAACAAACACATGCTTGACACTTTGATCGTCAAGTTTCGCTCTCCCTTCCTGTGGCACATGAGCATACGATATGCTCCCAAAGATTCTCAAATGTGTGAAACTTGGCTTTCTTCAACTTTATGCTTCTTGAGGGGTTTGATCTCTAACATTTCTTATTAGAGACTTGTTATTCAAATAAACTGCACAAGAAACAGCTTCAGCCCAAAATTCCTTGCACAAACTTTAAGCTTTCAACATACATCTAGCTATATTAAAAATCATTTGATTCTTTCTCTCTGCAACTCTATTTTGCTGGGGTGAGTAAGATATCGTTAGAGGGCGGCGAATTCCATGATACAAACAAAAGTCATTAATGTCACGACCCAATTTCCAGTATCGGTCGTGATGGCACCCAACATCGCCGCTAGGCAAGCCAACGGTGAATTACCCATTTAATTTCTCATTTTAATATTTTAAAGTCTTTGGTTTTTATTTTATGTGGAAACAAATAGTAAGTGAACATAGTAATGTAAAGTATAAACTAAATGGGAAAGTAAGATTGTGAATTGAATAATTAAAACCCATGACTGTCTACTATAATCCCCAAAATCCGATGTCACAAGTGCACGAGCATCTAGTAGAATATACAAAACTCTCTAAGAACTATTGTCTGAAACAAAATAGACATAAATGATAAACATAACAAGAGGAGGCTCCGGGTGCTGCAGAATAGACCATGGGAAAGCAGCTCACCACTATGCCTCCGGGTAATGCGGATACATGCCCAGGCGAACTCCAGATGCACATGCTTCATAACCTGCACAATATGTGCAGAAGTGTAGCATGAGTACATAAACAACATGTACCCAGTAAGTAACTAGTCTAACCTCGAAAGAGTAGTAACGAGGGGTCCACTTCGACACTTACTAGTGGGAAATATACATAATGTACAAGATTATTTAATAGGCATGAAATACAACATCAATGATGGAATAAGAGGCAATAATTAAATGACCATTTATCAAAATAACAATTAAAAATCCCCAAATATCACATACTAATCTCAAAAATTAGGGGATCAACATGTATTTATAAATCTTCAAGTCATGAAAGATATATCAAGTGTAATCGGACTCCGAGTGACAACACGCACGAGTTATGCCAAGGTCGTACGTTCCGATCCCTAATAATCGTGTACATACACTATCGAGGTCGTACAGCCCGATCCAAGGATGCATACCATAATATATATATATATATATATATAT
>ML363857.1:216-68992 GCA_005239505.1 Nicotiana paniculata | reverse complement strand
ATGGGTTCTTGATTTGTCTTACAGCGTAGTATGGCCAGTGGTGGATGTGCAGACTTGTTTCCTGGTGTGGAAAGTCGTGGGATCGCAACCACAAGGAGATCGTATAAGTGTGACCTGTAGTCACTCGATGGATTGAAGATTTGGACTAAGTTTAAAGAAGTGCAATATTGCTTAATTGAGAATTTATGCCTGGAAGGCGTTCAGTTCATTTGGTTATGTATTGTGGGGTGTTTGTCCCGGCTATGATGGTTGTTCTCGCATATTATGAGAGAAAGTGGGTTAATATGGACCCAGGTAAAAGCTATTAGCTTAGTTTGGTGCGAGCAAGGTAGACTCGATGTTTGTGGATGGATTTAAATATGATTATGGGCTCCGTATGAGCCAGGCATGTTCATTTCAGTAGAGCGCTTTTCATGGGAAGATATTAGAACAGCAGATGTTGCTCCGTCTTCGTCAAATTTATGTGTTATTGTGATTTGTGCCGTGTGAGTTNATATATATATATATATATATATCGCACCTCAGTTGTGCTTGAGTTTTGTAGCATGCAGCTCTATCAGTCTCCCCAGGATGGTATTATGCACTTAGCGTGCTTGTGACCGATATTCGGTAATGTGTAATAGTGAGAAATTAAGCTCCATATATATTTCCTTATATAAGTTCTATGATGGGATTAGGTGGCACGCCGCCACGGGTATGTATTCGGATCGGGTTGCACGCGGCAACAGTGTGATGATGAGAAGGGTTAATGTAAATTTATTTTCTTATGTTTTACTTCCTATTTTCTGAGAAAAAGTTCATATTAGTTGCGTGAGTTGAATAGTCCCTTCCTGAGTCCTTTCTTATCTATCATGTTCGAGTTATGGCCTATCGGCGCGATATGGTATCATGTGAGGCTGTTGGTCTTGTTTGGGGTGATTTGTTATATGAGCAGTTCACACTACGTGAGACGAGATTATCGGATCAGGGATCAGTGCGATAAAGTTATAGGATGTGTATATTAAAGGGAAAATACCACTATTCAGATTCGTAACGAGGTGATGATTCTAGTCAAAATGAGATGTTCAATGATTTGTTAACTCTGCAGTTGGGTATGAATTTCCGCACATTTCCTCCGTTGTGGTGGTATCGTCAGCATTATAGCAGGATGTATGTATATATATCATGAGATGCATTGGGAGCATCAGATTCGTGGATCTTTGGTTGTTAAGGTTCAGGGAGCGTCATTGTGGTTAGAGGATGAATTTTGCGGTTCATGGTGCTAATTCAGCAAAGGTATGCATTCATGTTCTAGTATATCATGTGGTGGTTGATATGGTGTTTATATGTTGGAAGTAGGCCTGGCAGAGAATTTCAAGTGTTGGAACTAGGTTCTGAGCTTATTATATGGATAAAAGAAGAAATCTTCAGATTTGATCAAGCTAATGTACTCAACTGGGTTGTGGTAGCACGGGCAGGTGCTCGGGGTGTTAAGCAGTGATTTCAGATAACTCCAAAGTAGTTCTTAGCACGTTCGAGGACGAACGTCAGTTTAAGTGGGGGAGAATGTAACGACCCGACCGGTCGTTTTGAGCTCTAGCGTGTCGTTCATCGGTTTGAAGTCGTGAGAAGCTCCATTTCAGGTACTATGACTTGTAGGTAGGGTCGGAATTGAATTTCGGGAAGTTAAGAGTCGATTTGGAAAGAAAATTCTCATTTCAGAAACCTTAAGTTGGAAGAATCAACTAAGATTGGAATATTGAGTAAACCACCTTTGAATCAGGATTTGAAGGTTCCTACAGGTTCGTCTGATGATTTCGGACTTGGGCGTATGTCCAGATCAGGTTTTGGATAACCCGGGAGCGTTTCGATGCATATTGTGGAAGTTAGCATTTTTGAAGAATTTCATAGATTTGGGCTTGAACTGCATTTTAGTGTTTTTGATGTCCGTTTGGGATTCCGACTTTGGGAATGGCTTCGTATGGTGATTCTGGAGTTGGGAGCGCGATCGGAAGTGAATTCGGATGTCTGGATGTCATTTTGAAGTCATTTAGCTAAAGATAGATATTTGAAGGTTTTTGAGAAATCCGGCCGGAAGTGGAAGTTTTGATATCGAGGTTGAAATGCGATTCCGGAAGTTGGAGCAGGTCTGTAATGTCGAATATGACTTGTGCGCAAAATTTGGGGCCAATCGGACGTGATTTGATAGGTTTCAGCATCGGATGTAGAAGTTGGAAATTTCTAAGTTCATAAAGTTGGGATTTGGGTGCGATTTGTGGTTTCAATGTTGTTTGATGTGATTTGAGGCCTCGAGCAAGTCCGCATTATGTTTTGGAATAGGTTGGTATAATTGGATGGGGTCCCGAGGGCCTCGGTTGGATTCCGGGTGGTTAACGGATCAAGTTGAGAGTTTGAAGAAGGCTGGAATTTGCTGTCATCTGATGTGACCGCACCTGCGAGGATTTGTCCGCAAGTGCGGCTATGGTACCGCAGGTGCAAAGGATTAATGGTCCGGCGGGGAGCGCAGGTGCGATGGTAGTTCCACACCTGCGAGGTCGCAGATGGGGGTTATGTGGCGCAGGTGCGAGGTTGGCTTGAGTTGAGGAAAAGCCGCAGGTGCGGAGGTTTGGTCGCACCTGTGGAATCGTAGGTGCGAGAGTTTGATCGCAGGTGCGAGAGTTTGATCGCAGGTGCGAAAAATGGCCTGGGCAGAATGTTTTAAAACCGAGAATTTGTGCCCATTTCCTCATTTCTTCTTTGGTTTGGTCGATTTTGGAGGAGCTTCAAGAGAGGATATCTTCATGCAATGTCAAGGTAAGTAATTTCTTCATGTTTTTAAAGTTAAATACAAGCATAGGCATGGATAGACATGGAAATTGGAAGGAAATTGGGGAATCTTAAAGAAACCTCGAAAATGGAAATTTGGATTTTTAGCCACGAATTTGAGCATGGAATGTAGAGTAAATTGTACATTTGAACTTGTGGAGCTATGGGTAGATTATATCTTTGAGAAATTTCAGATTCCGGGCACGTGGTCTCGAGGGCATTTTGGTCATTTCACTAAGCGGGGTTGGGAATTATATAATTTGGAATTGTTACAAATATTAGAGTATATTTTCATTGGTTTGTCGTTGTTTGGATAGTTTTCGGGCGTTGTGCGTCCGTTGGAGTCATCAGAAGGGCTTGGAGGCCGGTTATGGAATTTCGGAGCGAGGTAAGTCTCCTTTCTAACTTTGTGAGGGGGAATTATCCCCCTAGGTGAACTAATTAAGTATGTGTTACTATCTGCGATGGCTACGCACGCACGAGGTGATGGGAGTCCGTGCGTAGCTACTATTATGCCATGTTCGGGTAGCCTAGGACCCACTAGCAGCCTTACCTATTGTACATGTGATCTTGTCTGTGATATTAGACTGCTAATATAACCGAAATTGTAATTGAATGACTAAGGAAGATTAGAGTTTATTTTTCTAAACCATCTAAAAAGAGAATTGATTTTCTTCGCGGGCAATTGTATTTCCGGATAAGGTTGTATTATCAAACATTTTGAAAAACTTGGCAAGTGAATTTCGAAAAAGGATTTAAACACTATTTTATGCTTTTTAAAAGAAAAATCTGTCATTTACTTGAGTACTTGTTTTCCCGATGTATTCAGAGTGGACTGTTGATTGTGCCTGATTGCATGTGACCACTTTGCAATTTACATTCCTCGAGCGGAGTGTTATTTCCCCCACTCTCATGGGAGCAGGTCGTACACTACCGTGGATTGAAAGATGCACTTTTGGTACGGGTCGTTTGATCCTCGGCAATGCATAGACATGAGTATTTTATTGAGAGATGCACTTTTGGTATGGGCTGTTTGATCCTCGGCAGTGCATAGACATGAGTATTTTATTGAGAGATGCACTTTTGGTACGGGCCGTTCGATTCTCGAAAGTGCATAGAGTGAGTATTTTATTGAGAGGTGCACTTTTGGTACGGGCCGTTCGATCCTCGGCTGTGCACAGAGATGATTATTATTATGGCTCAGGTCGGTTGTCCTTATCCCGTATGCGCATGCTAAATTGTTAAATGTATTTCATGGATTTTTAAAAGTGACCAGATATTTGGGGGAAAACAGAGAGGAAATTGTTTATTTAAAATATTTGGGGGGAAATGAGGAAGTGGTAATTGTTTGTTATTTCCTGTATTTACTTGGATTTCAGTGCCTTACATATATTGTTGCTTTACTACCCCTACATGCCTACCGTATTCACCATATGCTGTTAATTAATTTGATGGCCCTTAGTGAGTGCCTAATTCGACCTCTTGTCACTACCTCTCTGAGGTTAGGCGGGCAACTTACTGAGTACACGTTATTTTTGTACTCATGCTACATTTGATGTGTATTTTTATTGCACAGGTACCTTCATAGTTACATGGCTGGTTGGAGACTTAGGCGAGTTGCACCATCCGGAGGCGATCCGCAGCTGACAGAGTCTCCCCCGTACTGTATTTATTTTTATTTTAAATTTCCTTGTCCAATTTGTATTTCGGATAGGCTTTGTGATGATTGTATAAAATTCTTAGAAATCGCTCATGTACTTATGACACCGGGTTCTGGGATGTATTGGGATATATTTGCTAAACCGTAATATTTAAGCTATTGTTTTACTTGATAGATATTATTTAGTTAATATGTAATAAAGTGAAAGGAAATGCTTATCATAAATCTTAAAACATAAAAATTATTTCAATTAATTAGTGATTGGCTTGCCTGACAATGATGTCCGGCGCCATCACGACCTTAGGGATTTTGGGTCGTGACAGAACCAGTGACCAGCTTCTTTTTCGCGTTCGCAGAATTGGCCCCGCATTCGCGATGCATAATCTCCTAGACTTCTGCGATTGCATGTTGAAGTTCATAATCGCGAAGAGCATATTCTGAATGCAATCATTCTTCCTCAATTTAACACATTTTGACTTGGTTTCTTCCGTATATTCTCTAAATCACTTGATACCTGAAATATTCCAATAAACCTCAATAAATGCCTTAGTTTCTCAACAAAATCATACAAAAGCTTAAGTATCACAAAGAGATAACTTGGTAAAATACCAACTTATCACCTAGCCAGTGGGCCAAAGAAGGATCTTCTGAACAATTTCCCTTCGACTAAGCTGAACCTGGCAGCTTTGATGCGCAGGGATTTTGATTCCTTGGGATCCGATGTCAATTTTCCTGTCTTCAAGTAGTCTATGTATTTGTTTCTCCAATCCCAAGTCAAACTTGTCGATTTTACTTTGGTGTAACCTTCTTTTACCACCAAGTTCATCAGTTGTACCACTGCCCCCGAGTCGAATTCATTAGAGTCGACAGACGACCTCAAGTTGGCCAGAGCATGGGCCTCACTATTTTGATCCCGAGGTACGTGTTGCAGAGTCCATTCCTTGAATTGGTGTAGGGTCGCCTGCAATTTGTCCAAGTACCTCCTCATCTATACCTCTTTTACTTCGTACATTCCGTTTACTTAATGTACAACGAGGATGGAGTCATATTTGTCTTCGATCACTTCGGCCCCGAGGCTCTTAGCCAGTTCTAGACATGCAATCATAACTTCATACTTGGCTTCATTGTTAGTCAATCTTATAGTTCTAATGGATTGTCTAATTATGTTACCCGTATGTGGTTTTAATATGATATCGAGCCCGAACCTTTTGTGTTGGAGGCACCGTTCATGAATAGGGTCTAGATCCCTAAGATAGCCTCCGAGGTGAGCAACATTTCCCTCTCGAACTTGGGTATCAATGTCGGTGTAAAGTCGGCCACAATGTCTGCCAAAATCTGAGATTTTATGGCAGTCTGAAGTCTTTACTCTATCGTACCCACTAATCTTTACAGCCCATTTGGCCAGACGGCCCAATATCTCAAGCTTATGCATGACATTCCTCATTGGGTAGAGGTTACGACACATATAGGGTGGCATTGAAGGTATGGTGTTAATTTCCTAGAAGCACTAAGCAAGGTGACCACAAATTTTCCTACTATCATAATAAATAGGAAATTGTGTACCTTCTTTTTCCCGGACTAGGACTCCACTTACCGTCACCTCGTAGACTACCAAGTAGAGGTACAGTTGTTCGTCTGCCTTCGGCGTGTGCAACAAAGGGGGGCTCGATAGGTATCGCTTGAGCTCTTCCAAAGATTTTTGGCATTCCAAAGTCAAAGAAAAATTATTCTTCTTTTTCAAAACTGAGAAGAATCGATGACTCGTTTCCGATCTCGAGATAAACCAACCCAACGTGACTATTCCCCCGGTCAGTCTTTAAATTGCCTTGACATTGTCGATACTACGATGTCCTCTATGGACTTCCTTTTTGGGATTGATATCCATCCCCTGATTAGATACCATGAATCTGAGAAACTTGCTCGAGCCGACCCCAAATGCACACTTCTCCGGCTTTAGCTTCATGTTGTACTTTCTTAATATGTCAAAGGTTTCCTACAAATGTTTCAAATGATCCTCTGCTCGTAGTAACTTGACCAACATATCATCAATATAAACTTCCATTGATTTTTCAATTTGTTCATCAAACATCTAGTTTACTAGGAATTGGTATGAAAGAAGTCTTTTCTTGATCACCCGGGTCCATCCGAATTTAGTTGTACCCAGAATATGCATCGAGAAAACTTAGTATCTCGTTTACGGACGTCACGTTGATCATTCGATCGATGTTAGGTAGAAGGAAATAATACTTCGAACATGCCTCGTTTAGATCCTTATAATCTACACGCATCCTCAGTTTATTTCCTTTTATAGGTACTATCACTACATTAGCTAACCAATTTGGGTATTTAACTTCTCAGATGGAACCTATTTTCAGAAGTTTGGATACCACGTCTTTGATGAACGCGTGTTTGATCTTGGACTGTGTCCTTCTCTTATTCTTAACCGAATGAAACTTCGGATCCAAACTCAACTTGTCAGTGGTTACCTCCGCGGGGTCCCTGTCATGTCTAGATGGGACTAGGCAAAACAATCAACGTTATCCTTAAGAAAATCAATTATTTCCCTGAGCTCGAGGGTAAACCCCGTTCCCAGGTATACCTTTCAATACTGTGGTGCTCGATCAATATAACTTTCTCCAACTCCTCGATCGTTTATTTGGTGGCATCGGTGGCGTCGGGTGCTATGAATGATCTCGGGACACTATAATCGTCCTCATCATCCGTTCAGTGCTCCTTCTAATATTCTAGCCTGGATGAGGCCGGTGTCATTGATTGATATTTAGTTACCTCTTTTTTGGTCAGTTTTGTGCCCTTTGAAATCATGGGCACTAGGATCACTTCATCAACATCGAATATTTCCCTTGCAGTAAACTGTTGTCTATAGACCTGTTTGCTAGTAAGTTTATCTTACCTTTCGTGGTCTTTCACGCCATTTTGAATCCATTCAATACCCGGACCGCCGGTACGATTTGATCCTGTAACTCCAGTTGCTCTATGACCCTCGATATGATGATGTTGGTAGAGATACCTGGATCAATTAGCACACACCTAACGTGAGATTTATTTATAAGTATAGATATTACAGTGCATCATTGTGAGGTTGTACGATGCCTTCATTGTCTTCATCACTGAACGATATAGTTCCTTCGGGGACATGATCCCGGGTGCGTCATTTTTTTGCAATAGACACTTTAGTGAGTTTCATCATCGGCCTTTGGGGGACATCGACTCCCCGATTGATCATTTAATTACTTGTTGAGGCTCCTCTTGTTTGACCTTTTTGTTGACGTCCATGTTTCTGAAGTGGTTCTTGGCTCGCTCGCTTAGGATTTCTCGAATTTGTCCATTGTTGAACAATCGATCAACTTCTTCTCTTAACTGTCGGCAATCTTTGATTCGATGACCGTGAGTACCGTAGTACTTACACATCAATTAGGATCTCTCTGGGCAGGGTCGGATTGCAACGGTCTGGGCCACTTGGTCTCTTTGATGCGCCCTATGGCTGACACTATGCTTGCAGCATCCACGTTGAAAGTATACCCCAATAATCTTGGTGCTTCCCTTCTCCCTAGCGACCTGTCAAACCCGCTCTTGCACATCATGCCCCAGCCACTTGGTCCTCGATTACTTCTCTTCTCATTCCTTGTTCGGTGACGCTCGGATCCATTCCCCCTTCAATCTGCAATATATGGCCGATACTGATATCGGACCGACCTTGGATCCCGATCAACGGCTCTCTTAGATCTGTCATCATTTCTGAGTTGTTAAACAGATCTAGAAGGGGCACCGAGTTATTTATCTTTTACCTTGATCTTCGATTGGTATCTATTATGGACGTCGGTCCAGGTCACTGTTGGGTACTCCATCAAATTTTGTTTTAGGTGTTGAGAGGCCATGGACTTCGGGGGTTGATCCCTTGAGTGAATTCCTGAGCGGCCCAATCATCCACAACTGGTGTAAGATCCATTCGTTCCTTTTGGAATCTCGACACAAACTCCCTGAGCATCTCATTATCCCTCCGTTTGACCTTTAAAAGATCCAACTTTTTGTTCTATACCTTGATGGCTCCGGCGTGGGCCTTCATGAAATCATCTGCGAGCATAGAAAATGAGTCAATATAATTCAAGGGCAAGTTGTGATACCATATCATTGCCCCCTTGGAAAAAATTTCCCCAATTTTTTTCATCAACACCGACTCGATTTCATCATCTTACAAGTCGTTCCCTTTGATCGCGCATGTATAAGAGGTTACATGCTTATTTGGATCCATGGTCCCATTGTACTTGAGAATGTCGGGCATTTAAAACCTCTTCAGGATCGGCGTCGGTAACCATTCGGAGGAAAGGGTTCCTGAATAAACTTTTTGGAGTCCGGTCCCTTCAATATAAGAGGTTCTCCCAGGATCTGATCAACCTTGGAGTTGTATGTTTCCACCTTCTTGTCATTGGCCTTGTTGCACGCTATTTTGGACTATTCAAGACAAGATTCAACTTGTGGTTTCTCTGTTGTTGATGAAAGAGATTCGCTGCCTAATATTTAAAGGTATACTAGGGTAACTATTTAATTACTAAGTAATATTCTTTTTAGGTCTGCAAACCGGTGAGATTATGGGTAAGGGTTTTTGTTCTTCTAAGGGGAAGGTATTAGGCACCCCTTAAAATCTACCTGAGATAGCTCTATAGGACTTAGACTAATTTTAAGGAATCAATTATTTATACTATGCTTAATTACTACCAATACATGGCTTACTATATATTAAAGGAAGTATATATGTAAGACTTGAGGGATGGGATATTGTAAAAGATTTATTTAAGGTTAAGAGAGTTTTGAAAGTGGTCTATATTTAAGGCTTGTCATTATTAAGTTATGAAAGTAAGTACTTTGAAGAATAGATACTAGTGTAATTTTAAAATATGTTTGTAGGAAAGGGATTCTAAATGTGCCTTGGTTTGAATATCTTAATGGAGCGACCTTTGAAAACTCACTTGCGATGACAGTAAATTGTTTCTTTTGTGAGAAAATCTAATTTTATTCCATGTTAGTAAAACCTAGCGATTCTTTTTTGATTTCCTTTCGAAAACGATCTGATGTTTTTTATTAGAGGACTGAGCTTCAAAATCATTAGGAAAGGTGAATGTATAAGATGAACAAGTTATAATTAGCGGGGGCGAATATTAATTACTGGCTAATTCCCTTTAAGTCCTATGTTAGTTAAAGTTTGCCTATGTTTCATGTAGTATAAAGTGTTAAGATAAAGAACATAATCTAATATATGAGTGTTGAATATATAGTAATGAAATACGATAAGACAACAAAGGCAGTAGGCAAAAACTAACGAAGCAGTAAACTAGGCTATGGAAATAATGAGTAGTAAGAGAAAGAGGATTAGACTCTGGTTGTTGGGCCTCAATAAGATAGGCGCAGCAATTGAGAAGCGCGGCTATAGCTGACTGGACTCTTCAAGAAATGCAGCGAGGCTGGTTTGGGCCTGAGTTCCTTAGGAACTTAGCAGGCCCAAATGTATACATGCCCAGAAAGAATAAAATAAGGTCAGTAAAAGTATTTCCATATTCTCAACATATTAAAATATACATGACAGGTATAGAGACAAATAATTGAAACGAAGAATAGTCAATATTGTGGTAAGTTATACTAATGTGGTGGTTCTATTTAGCAAATAATTCTCATTGAAAACCTTTCATTGTCATTAACCTTTCGATTCTCCTTTTGAATCCCCCGACACGTCAAAGTTCCCAAGGGACTCAAGGCCCAGGGCAATGTTTGTGCCTGGATGGGCAGCCCAACCAATAGTCGAACTCCACTCTCAAATATCCTTAAACAAAAACAACATGTTTTCCTTACAAGTTTAAATTCCAATGAGTCCCTTTCAATGTAACTAAATGTTATATAATTTCCTACCACAATATATATACTTTCCCTCCTAACATAAGAACATATAGGCCACACTAGATTACCAAACAAACACATATCACATGAATTCTAAAGATCTGACTTTGAAACACATATATGTGAGGAACAGAAGAATCATAAGCATATTACAAAAGTCCAAATTTAGAGAAGAGTAATATTCCAAGGAAAGGAAAATCCATATAGCAACAACTCAACATAGACATAGGTTTCTTGTGTATGGAAAACCTAGTGTGAGCTGATTGATTTTGCTTTCAGCACATACATAGGTTAATGCTACTATCTTAACACTTTTAAAGAGAGTCACCATTGAAAATTCAGGAAAACACAATCATGTCTAATCGTTTACAGAGGTTGTCAAAGACATCTAGAACATGATCAAGCATTTCAATATGTCTGCAAGTTCACAGATCAAACTATGGAATCCCCAAGGATTTCTACAGAATCATACTCCTAATGGTGTTAACTTCAAACAAGTCACTATGTTCAGATAGCATCAGCAAAGGTCCTTATAAGATCTTAGGGGATCCGATTTGGTTTTAAAATTAACCATGGGGAAAGTACTAGAGTGGTTCTGGTCAATGTATGAAATCAAGATCTAGGCAAGAACATGCAGTATTCAGTTAACTACTTAAATACTTCAAATCAGTGATGATTCTATGCAAACAGGGGTAACTTTACACATTTGTTAGAATTAGATTAAGCATGACATGAGTGGAAAGAGTTACAGATAAAGGAACCGGATTTCTTTTGAATAGGTTTAACTCAAACTTAAGTCTAGGTTGATACACGGATATGAAAATGATCATGCTTCTCTTTTAACAAGTTATAAACTTAACACCTTCAGATTCATTCAGTCATAATTATCAAATAAGAATCAACTTCAAGATTCACAAACTACAGAGATGCAACAGATAAGGATAAAGATTACTACAGATCAATGAAAGCTATGAAGTTCATGTGAACATGAACATATAATAACTTAAACATGTAAACTGTTGGAAACTCAGAAATAGAGATTAGCATGAATCAATTAATGGTTTAATCAATCATCGATTAAAGAATTAAGGCAGGACAAATAATCACAAGTAGTCATTAAACTTAACATGACACAAGCATTAAAATATTGTAATACTCGCAATATACTAATATATTTGCAGCTTTCAAAAGAGATGAACATAAGAGAAGAATGACAGATGTGTTGACCTTTATAAGAGCAGCAGACCAAACGAGAGATATTTTTAGTTGCTTAATACCCCAGAAACCCCAAGTTTGAACCAGCAACAGTACTCAGCAAACGAAAGAAAAGGAAACAGTGAGAAAACCTAAGGCTTGGAGTCCTAAATTTCTTAGATGATTGAAAAGTTTGTGTTTTTCTTCAGTGGTTCGTGATGTTAGATAAGAAATTTAAAGACCTATTTATAGTGTCATTTAAGGCTCTAGGATTTCAAAAGAATTCAAATTAGATAGTGGAAGATGACGATGAGTTGATGATGTAAGCAATATGAGTAAAATTAGAGAGGGAGATGGGGGTGGTCTTCTTTAGGTTTAAGAAAGAGATGAGATATGGGCCGTTGGATCTATCGAACAACGACCCAGATAATTTGGGCATTAAAGAATAAAAATATGAAAAAGTAATGGTCATTGGATTGTTGGATTTTAATAGCTGAGATCAAATCTAGTGGAGTACTAAAAACTAAGGAAAAAATAAGGATAAAACATGGGTCATTGATCTGATAGATCAATCATCCAGATTCATTGTGCTTTCTTTGTGAGTGAGAGAGAGGCGAGTGATGTGGCGTGCTCTGATTGATTTAGGGAGATGGACGCGGATGGCCAAGATGGAAAGGGAGGGGTGTCTGGGTTGGGTGCTTTTTCCGGATTGGGCTATTGGGCCAAAGTTAGTTTTAAACAAATTGGCCATCTTGTGTTTAATTGGAAATTTGCAATTGTAGCATTTTGGTCTTCTAACCCTTTTTAAATTATTTTAAACAAACTTAATTATTTTTACAAAAATACAGTAAAATTATAATTACCAAACATGCTACTAATTATTATAATTAATTATTTATTATAAACTATAACACTAACTTGAACATAATAATCTAATTAATTAGAATTTGATAAATAATTCATTAAACTAATTATAAAGTCTAAATAGTGTATTTTATAAATTTCCTCAATGATATAAAAAGTAGTAAGTATATTAATAATTACATAACGTTAGTACTAGGTTATTAATTTCAAAACTAATACTTCATCAATTTTGATAAAATAGGTATTTATTGATAGAAAATATTTTCAAAACATTCATTGTAAATTCTTAAGAAAAAATAAATTAATTTTAAAGGGGAGGGTCAAAATTGGCCGTCAATAGCCGCCCCTCTTTGACCGTAGACGATGAAAGAGTTTTCGGGCAAAGAAATTGAACCAAAGCCAATTTTGTCCCAACTTCTAGGCAGATATTGCAGGAAATGAGGATGGTGAATTGAAGGATTGAATTGAGGAAGAATCTAGAAAGATTTAGGAAAATTGGGGCCGAATTCTAGCTTTGAATTGCTTACACATTTTGGGCTTAACGAGGATCAGGCCTTATGTAGTTCTCAAGTAGGGACCTTGGGTAAGCGGCACTCGCAAGAATTGCCTCAATATCGCATTGTGACGATACAGAGAGACGGAAGATCGATCACTGCTCTCATCCAATTCACACCTCAAATAAAGGATATGAAACGGTCATTTCAGTAATAGTACCCAACTCATCAACCGAGCTTTGGAATCTTTCTTTCTCATAAGATAGGAAAGTGCCTCATGATCTGTATGAACAATAACCTTTTCACCCATCAAATACGGACGAAACTTCTCAATTGCAAATACAATGGCAAGGAGCTCATTCCCCATAAGGGTGTAGTTGACTTGGGCATCATTCATGGTCTTACTAGCATAGTATACCGGATGAAAAATCTTGTTATGAGTTGCCCCAAAATAGCTCAAACCGCTACGTCACTAGCATCGCCCAAGAGCTCAAAAGGGATACTCCAATTAGGAGCGGTGATAATGGGAGTGGTTGTCAACTTGAACTTTAGAAATTCAAAGCCTCTCATGCAATCATCATTGAAGTGAAAATTCCCATCTTTCTCTAAGAGCTTGCACAATGGGTTCAACACTTTAGAAAAATCCTTAATGAAATGCCGGTAGAACCCCGCGTGACCTAAGAAACTTGGCACGCCTTTCACCGAAGTTGGAAGTGAAAGTTTAGAAATTACCTCAATCTTGTGGCCAAGGACAATACCTTCCTCGACCATGAAATGGCATTTCTCCCAATTTAGCACCAAGTTCGTTTCTTCATACCTTGCCAATACTTTATCCAAATTTGCCAAGCAATCATCAAAGGAATCCCCAACCATCGAGAAGTCATCCATGAAGACTTCAATGTAGTCCTCTACAATATCTGTGAAGATCGCCATCATACACCTTTGAAAAATCACCGGTGCATTACATAAACCAAATGGCATCATCTTGAAAGCTAAAGTACCATAGAGACATGTGAAAGTTATTTTCTCTTGATTCTCCGGAGCAATAAGAATTTGGTTGTAGCCCGAATATCCATCTAGAAAGCACGGCCGACCAACCTATCAAGCATTTGGTCTAGGAAGGGAAGTGGAAAATGATCCTTCCTCGTGACTTTGTTTAGATTGCGATAGTCCAAACACACTCTCCATCTGGTCACCGTTCTTGTGGGAATCAACTCATTCTTGTCATTGCTGACCACCGTCATGCACCCCTTCTTCGGGATACATCGCACAAGAGAAGTCCATAAACTATCGAAAATGGGGTAAACAACCCCGGCAACTAACCACTTGATAATCTCCTTTTTGAACACGTTTTGCATAGCTTAATTGAATCTCCTTTGATGTTCAATGGATGGTTTGGAATCTTCCTCCAAGTTAATATTTTTCATGCAAAATGTGAGATTTATTCCCCGAATGTCCGCCAATGTCCATCCAATAGCCCTTTTCCTCTTGTGGAGCACTAGCAATGTAGAGTCAACTTGCACGTTAGTCGAATAAGAGGAAAGAATAACCGGTAAAGTAGAACAAGGGCCAAGAAATTCATACCGAATATGTGGAGGAAATGGCTTCAACTCCAAGGTATGGGGCTCTTCAATTGAAGGATTTGTAGGAGGATTTTTCCTATTCTCAAGATCCAAGGAAAGTTTCCGGGGTGCATAGTTGTACGACCCCATTCCTTGCAAAGAATTCACACATTCCATGAATCCATCCATCTCGTCATCATCAAGGTTAAGAAAGATGGCCTCCAACATATCTCCAACATTAATCGTGGCATTTTTATCATCAATAATCACATCGGTCATCAAGTCCACGAAAGAACCCACTTCATTGCTATATGGTTGCCGCATAGATTTGCACATATAAAATATCTCCTTTTCATCACCCACCCAGAAAGTAAGTTCTCCGTATTATACATCAACAAGAGCCTTCCCCGTAGAAAGGAAAGGTCTTCCAAGAATAATAGGCACATCATAGTCCACTTCACAATCAAGAATGAAGAAATATGCCATAAAAATGAACTTATCAACATGAACCAATACATCTTCAATCACTCCCAACAGTGTCTTCATGGTAGGATCGACCATTTGTAATCTCATAGATGTGGGTCTTAGTTTCTCAATTCCTAAAGTCTTGAAAACCGAATAAGGCATCAAATTGATACTTGCCCCAAGATCATAAAGAGCTTTAGCAAACTCAGCACTTCTAATGGTACAAAGGATTGTGAAAGCACCGGGATATTCCAACTTAGGAACCATAAAATACACAATTTCACTCATTTGATGAGTGACTTTGATAGTTTCAAAATTCATCGACCGCTTCTTTTGTCACAAATTCTTCATAAACTTTGCATAACCGGGTATTTGTTTCCAAGGCATCAACTAATGGCACATTTATTTAGAAACTCTTCATCATGTCAATAAACCTTTTGAACTGATTCTCGCCATTTTTATTGGAGAGCCTTGGATGATATGGAGGAGGAGGCTTAGGTAATAGTGCCTTAGCCTTTTGCACTACCAGTTCCGGTATGTCAATAACATGATCCCTAGATGGGTTACTTCCTCTTGAGTCTCTTCCACATTGTCATCAATATCAATCTGTACTTCATCATTTCTTGCACTGCATTGTTTGGGATCTCTTCTTCTTCTACCAATGGTTCATCATCCACAAGTTTCCTTTGACTTGAGGTGGGTGCATTCCCACCTCTTTCACTTTTTGTAGTAACGGCCATGGCATGCCCCGTGTTGTTCCCACCCTTTGGGTTCACCGCCATGTCACTTGGTAGTGCCCCTTTAGGATGATAATTTAAAGCTTGAGAGATTTTCCCCATTTTCACTTCTAAGTTGCGGATCAATGTGTTGTGTGAAGCAAGTTGGGCATCGGAATCAGCATTCTTCCATCATTTTCTTGAACATGTTCTCAATACAGCCCATTTCGTTTTTGGAAGAACTAGGACCATGTTAAGGATAAGGAGGTGGGTTGCTCAGTTGTTGATACATCAAGGGACTTTGAAAACCCGACCCCCAATTTCCTTGATTGTTACTCCAACCGCCTTAATCTCCCTAATTTCCTTGGTTCCGTTGTTATGTCAATTCCCTTGATTATTACCGCCACTCCAATTTCCTTGATTGTTGTTGTTATTCCAATTTCTTTGATTGTTTCCACCACTCCAACTACCTTGGTTGTGAGAATTCAAATTTCCTTGAGTGTTTTGAGGTCTCCGTTGTTGTTGGCTAGGGCCTTAGAAGTTGGTTCTTTGCCTTGAAAGTTGTTCACATATTGGAACTCTTCTTATTGGTCATTGTAAGAGTCATCTTGATCTAATCCACTATCATCTTGCACAAAATTGTCCCCTCTTTGTGTCACTTGTAGAACCCTTGTTCTCCATTTGTTCACCTCATACTTACCCCCTCCATTGCATTGACTTGCCTCGGATTTTGCACTTGTTGAAGTTGATCCTTTTCCAATTGGTTCATGGTGGTAGCCAATTTGGCTATGGCTTGCCCATGGTAATGCAACTCTTTTTGAAGGAGAATCACATAGGGATCACCTTGTGGAACATTCTCCAGGGATTGCCATGCTGATTATATCTGCCATCTCATCCAAAATATCACACACCTCCGCATAAGGTGTAGTCATGAAGTTCCCACCGGCAAGTTTATTCAATACACATTGGTTGGTAGTATTGATCCCCCGATAGAAAGTTTGTTGAATCATGTTTTTCGTCATCTCGTTATTGGGACACTCTTTCACCATTGTTCTATATTGTTCCAATATCTCGTGTAGTGGTTCATTGTCTCTTGCTTGAATGCTAGAATTTCATCCCGAAGTATAGTCATGTTCCCGGGAGAGAATTACTTAGATAGAAATATCTCCGCTAATTCATCCCAAGTATGAATTCCATGGTTTGGAAAACGTTCCAACTAATATAAAGCTTTCCCCCGTAGAGAGAAGGGAAAAAGCCTTAGCCTCAAAGCATCCTCAGAGACATTTGTTTGTTTACTCCCCCAACACGTGTCTACGAACTCCCTAAAGTGTTTGTATAAAATTCGACCCATTAAACCGGTGAAAAACCCTCGTTGCTCGAGAAAAGTGAGCATCATATTGGTTATTTCAAAGTTTCCCACCCTAATACAGGTAGGGACTATTTCACTTGCATAGCATTCATTCGGCAACACTCGGCGTGGAGCCGCTCGTGGTGGAGGTGGGGGTGGAGAGGGCACATTGTCATGAGGTACTCGGCCTCGTCTATTGGCTTGAGGTTCAAGAGGAACCACATCCATTTGATCATCCTCAACATCCACATCCCCCAAAAGCTATGTTTTCCTGGGAGATATATATATATATGGGAGTTAGGAGTATATATTGTAGAATGTGAGATTGAACCACCTTAATTTACACTTCCACAAATTGGTTTTGTTTCTATGTCTATTTTAAACTAATATTGCAAAGTTAAGAAATAAAGCTAAGAAATTATTTTTGTTGTGTTTGAAGTTTGTAAAAAGCCTAGGGATATGACCAACACCTAGGTGTTTTCCTAATGGGATATAAACCTTAATGTTTGTTTTGTTGATCGGGGTGTATTATAGCTATCAACTCTCAATTACCCACTCAATATCTCTTGGTCTTCGAGTGATTTTTCCCAATTTGGCTTTCTCAATTCCAAATGAGTTTCTCACAAGACGGTTGATTAAATCTCAAGTCGGGTTATTACTATCTCTAGGTTGAATCCTTTAATTGGTTTAATCAATCTATCGATTGACCCAATTCCTTGTTAGCCAAGTTTTTCTAGACTAAGTCTCTCTTTCTCAAATAGAGACTAAGTCAAATAGGTATGAACTAATATTTGCAACCATTAATTCCACAATTAAAGCATGAACAAAGCTAAATAATAAACACCCAGTCATAAAAAACCATTAAATTAGATACCCATAAGATTTACACACTAGGGTTGGGTCACAGCCCTAGTAAATATCTTGCTACTCATGCTTCAAATTGAAGAAATGGGAGAAGAAATGCTAATTAAACTCATATTGTAAAATCAAAATGATAAAATCTATGTTAAAATATCCCAAAATATAGAAAACTACTAAGAGAAGCAAAGAAAAATGGCTACAGGAGTTGTTGATGTCAAAAAATTGACCTAATTTTGTAAAACTTGTCTATTTATACATGACTGGAAATCTTGGACAAAAATGCCTTTCGAGAGGTTTTGCGGCCGCACAATTCCATGTGCGGTCTGCATAAGTCTTCATCTTGTAGGAGTTGGGATTTTTTATATGCATAATTCTTCACTATGATCGCGAGGCAATGTATTTGCGATCCACAGATTTATCATTACGGCTACAACCTGATCTTCTGCGGTCCGCATCTTTACTTCTGCGACCGCAAGACACTTCTTCTGCGGCCGTAAAATTCTTGTGCGGTCTGCAATCTTGACGGACTTGGACTTAGGAAAATTGCACACCCTCTAAAGTTAATCTCCATTTCTTCTCTTGCGGCCGCACAATTCCTCTGCAATCCGTAGTTTCTAGGAACACTATAGGGATTTTATCCAATGTTTGCGGTCGCAGATGGAATTCTACGGTCCGCACTTTGCCATCTCTTGTGCCTTTTGTTGCCTTGTGTTTTGATACCTCCTTGTTTGAATCGGATTTCATCTCGGGAGTCCAACTACCAACATTCTTGCAATTTTGCACATTTCATCAGTTTTGGGAACACAACTAAACGCTTTTAGACTAAAATAAAAGCTAAAAGGTTCTAATAAGTAGTCAAAATCCCCACTTATCAGTCACTCATGGTTGCTTGAATTTTGCGGCCTGATTTAAATGATTCTAAATTTCAAGTTTTGTTGATTGTCTTGAGCTGGGATCATAGGCCCGCTATTAGGTTGGATGTCCCCACAGCGTTGTAGTTCGGTCTACTGCTAAGAAAAGGTTCCACGCTGTGGTGTTTTTCCCTGCAAAACAAATGAAATACACGCATACTAATATATTGTAATGCAAAATATATTAAGATGCGATGTAAATGATGCAGGAATAATGATGCCTGGTTCCCGACGAACCTTTATTTGGGATTGGGATGATGGGATGTTTGATCTTGACTCGATTTGTTAGCCGAGCTATGTACCATTCCGCAGCTGTCAAAACATTTGAAAATTGTCTCCGCTTGTTGGGAGAGTTGATTGGTAAAGTGCATCTCCGCTTGTTAGGTGAGCTTCACACTCACTGAGAAATGTCTTCGCTTTTCGGGAGATCTTGATTGGTAGAGTGCGTATCCGCATGTTGGGAGATCTTCGCTCTAAAGTGTAAAGTAATCTTCGCTCGGGAGTGACTGATTAAAATTGTAATCATGATTAAAGTTGCATGAACAATCGTGACGAGGTTCGTGATTGCCTATTCCGGTGTCCTTGATGACGGAGCGGTGCTGCGAATTGCTTCGTTGGCGAAGTTTGCAGTTTGCTATATACAAGGCTCTGATTGGCGAAGCTGATGTTCGATTTTTTAGGGCGCTCTAATTGATTGAGCTGACGGTTTTCTATATACACGACTTTGATAGGCGAAGCCGGCGTTCTATTTGTACAAACACTCTTATTAGTTGAGCAGGCGGTTTGCTATATATAGGACTCTGATTGGCGAAGCCGGGAATTTGATTTGTAAAAGGCACTCCGATTTATTAAGCTAACAATTTTCTATGGGCAAGACTTCGATTGGCGAAGCCGGTGTTCAATTTGTACAGGGTGCTCTGATTAGTTGAGCAGGTGGTTTGCTATATACAGGACTCCCATTGATGAAGCCAACGTTCTGTTTTGTACAAGATGCTTTAATTAGGTGAGTATACAGTTTTCTATGTACATATTTTGGAATTAGTTGTCTGAGTATGTGGTACCTTCAAAGGATTCAAAAGTTAGCTTTAGCTGTACTAGAAAATTTTAAGTAAAGAAGGAAGAGGGATAATCTTAGGCAAATGGTGAATTCATCATTTGCCCCAGTGTGGTCCTAGTGTTTCCTTACTCCCTGTTGACCCTGCACTCAAAGAAAACTTCTTAGTAGAGGGGGGGGAGTTGGTTTGTGTTGACCACAGTGTTGGTTTGCCCCGGCATTTGACATGGTTGCGTCGCGAAGTTCGGTAACATTTTGAAAATACTTGCTTCTTTTATGGCAAATATCGTCGTTCCGGATTATGACATGTTACAAAAGGTTCTCCACACGTGAGAATATCTTCTTGAAAACTTTTCCTGTTGATGTTGTTCTTCCATGATGTTTTTGACAACGCGACTGCTTACTGTTGCGACTGCGTCCTATCTTGAACTAATAATTACAAAGGCTTTCCTAAGGTTATGACTGAACCCTTTCAAGTTTCTTACGTATCCAAAACCGAATCAGGTATGCACGAAGTTCGTGGATTATGAAGAAATATGATGAAGATGGCCGAGCCTGACTCAGGCAGCCTACATATTCAAATGGAATCAGGTCAAAGTGTAGATCGATTACAACAGATGCAAAATGATGACATTAAGAATGAAAGTGGCCGAGTCTAACTCAGACAGCCTACGTATCCAAGTGCAATCAGGCCAGAACATAGTTCAATTACAAAAGATGACAGAATCTGATGATGATTGCCTACATATTCCTTTATGAGGAAATCAAGTCGACGTAGTTCCTAAGCAACATACAAAAGTGATATTTGGTTTTTCTATTACAAGAGAAAGAGGGAGAGAAATTGAACCCTACGTGGGTTGCCGATGTCAGTTTGAACGTAGTTATATTACATCAAAATCCCTAACTCTATTTGTCTTCGTACATAGTACCTCTTGATTGCTTCTAAGTTGATAGGATTCGTGTTGAATCTTCCATCTATTTCCGCCAAGATTAGAGTTTCACCTGACAGTGCTCAGTGAACCACGTAAGGATATTGCCAGTTTGGTGCGAACTCTTCTTTAGCTTCTTCTTGATAGGGAAAGATTTTCTTCAGAACCAACTGCATCAGTGTGAATTGAAGAGGCTTCACTCTTATGTTAAATTCACTGGACATCATGTTCTTATATAATTGACCATGACATACTAAATCCATTCTTTTCTCATCAATGAGCATGAGTTGTTCCTTCTTGACCCGTATCCACTCTGCCTCGTCCAATTTTGCCTCTTAAATGACTTTTAAGGACGGTATCTCTACCTCTGCGGGTATCACCGCTTCAGTGCCATATACCAATATGTATGGAGTTTCCCCAGTGAATGTTCTCATGGCAGTCCAATAACCCAGTAAAGCGAAAGGTAACTTCTCATGCCATTGTCTGTGATTGTCCATTATCTTTCGTAGAATCCTCTTGATATTCTTGTTGGCTGCCTCAACTTCCCCATTCATTTGCGGTTTGTAGGCTATGGAATTGCGATGGACGATCCTGAACTTCTCACAGATTTCTCTCATGAGGTCGTTGTTGAGGTTAGCGTCATTGTCAGTGATTATAGAGTCTGGTATCCCAAATCTACAGACGATGTTGTTTATGACAAACTCTGTCACTACCTTCATTGTGATGACCTTGTAAATAGATGCCTCGACCTATTTGGAGAAATAGTTGATAGCTACCAAGATGAGACGATGTCTGTTTGATGTTGTAGGCTCTATGGGTCCAATCACGTCCATGCCCCAGGCGGCGAACGGCTAGGGTGAACCCATTACATTTAACTCATTTGGTGGAACTCGGATGAAATCTCCGTAATGTGGCACTTGTGAAACTTCTGCACATAGCGGATACTGTCGCTTTCCTTAGTCATCCAAAAGTATCCAGCTCTCAAAATCTTCTTAGCTAATATGAACCCGTTCATGTGGGGTCTGCACGTCCCTGCATGTATTTATTCTAATAATCTAGTTGCTTCAGCGGCATCTACACATCTCAACAAACCTAAGTCCGAGGTCCTCCTGTACAGGACTTCCCCATTGAGGAAAAAGTGGTTTTCCAGCCTCTTGAGGGCTCGCTTTTGACCATTAGTGGCATCCTCCGGGTACTCTCATGCTGCTAGGAGTTTCTTGACGTCATAATACCATAGTTTGCCATATGGTTCTCCATTTAAATGGAAGAAATAGGCAAGTTGATCTCTGATCTCTACCTTCATAGGGTCGATGTAGTTCTTGTCTGGATGTTGAATCTTAGATGATAGGGTCACAAGGGCATCAACTAACTCGTTCTGAATCCCTAGGACATGATTGAAATCAATCTTTGTGAACTTCTTGCACAACTCTCTTACACAGTGCAGGTACGGTAGTATCTTGACATTCTTGGTGGACCATTCTCCTTGGACTTAGTGTATCAGCAAATCAGAATCTCCTATGACCAAAATTTCTTTGATGTTCATGTCGACTGCCATTCTGATTCCAAGGACGCACACTTCGTATTCAGCCATATTATTGTTACAAGGGAATCTTATCTTTGCCGATACTGGATAGTGTTTTCCTGATTGTGAAAGCAGGACTGCCCCAATCCCAACTCCTTTGAAGTTTGATGCTCCATCGAAAAGCATTCTCCACCCACGGTATAATTCTGGGATATCCCCCCAGCAAATATTACTTCTTCATCGGGGAAATACGTGGTAAGAGGTTCGTATTCCCCACCCACTAGATTCTTGGTGAGGTGGTCAGCTAAAGTTTGTCCTTTTATACACAATATCAAATCGCTGAGGAGAATTTTCCATTTATCTAGCATTCTGATAGGCATTGGCTTCTGAAAAATGTACTTGAGCAGGTCGAGCTGAAATATCATATGCATAGTGTATGCCAATATGTAATGCCTTAGCTTCTGAGTAGTCCAAGTCATAGCACAACAAGTTCGTTCTATCAGGTAATACTTGGTCTCGCATGGCGTGAATTTCTTGCTTAAATAGAAGATGGCTTGCTCTTTTCTCCCAGTTCCGTTATGCTTCCCCAACATACAGCCGAAGGCGTTATCCAAGACTGACAACTAGAGTAACAACAGTTTCCCTGGTTCAGGGGGAACCAGCACTGGCGGGTTTGAAAGATACTCTTCGATTCGTCGAAGGATTTCAGACACTCTTCTGTCCATTTTGTGGCAGCATCCTTCTTCACCAGTTTGAAAATGGGTTCACAGATTACCGTGGACTGGGCTATGAAACAATTGATATAATTCAATATGCCCAGGAAACTCATGACATCTTTCTTGCTCTTGGTGGCGGTAATTCCTGGATGTCCTTTATTGTTGATGGATACAGTTCTATTCCCGTCATGTTTACAATGAAACCAATAGTTTTCCAGCGGGGACTCCGAACGCTCACTTTGCTGAGTTCAACTTCAAACTGTACCTTCACAGGCATTCGAAAAATTTTATCAAGTCGTCCAAGTGCCCCAAACTCTTTCGAGACTTTATGATAATGTCATCCACCTACACTTCAATCTCATTACGAATCATGTCGTGAAAGAGGGTCGTCATGACCTCATGTAGGTGGTGCCAACGTTCTTGAGACCGAACAACATAACTCTATAACAGCAGACTCCCCTAGGTGTTGTAAAAGTTTTCTTCTCTGTTTCTTCCCCGTGCATTAAAATGTGATAGTATCCAACGAAACAATCCAAAAATGACTGCGGTTCATGCTTCACAAAGTTTTATAAGGATGTGAATATTTGGCAGGGGAAATAACCCTTTGGGCGCTTTGATGAGATCGGTAGTCTATACATATTCTGATCTTTCCGTCCTTCTTAGTCACTGGGACGATGTTTTCCAACCATCTTGGATATTTGGTGACCGTTATTGCATTTGCTTATATCCATTTTTTCACGTCTTCCTTTATTCTCAGACTTAAATCAGGTTTTAACTTTCTAAGCTTTTGCATGACCGGCGGTCTGGTAGGGTCGATGGGCAATCGATGCGAGACAATGTTGGTGCTTAATCCTGGCATGTCATCATAGGACCATGCGAACTCCTCGATGTACTGTCGGAGGAGCTCAATCAATTTTTTATTTCTGCTCGACTTTTAGATATATGCTGATTCTATTTTCCTTTATATCTTCTTCGTTTCCAAGATTGACCACTTTTGTTTCTTCAAGGTTGGGATTTTTTTGACTTTCCAACTGCTTGATTTTCTGCGGGATATTGGCGGGCATCATGATCTCGTTATACTCCTAATAATCCAGGTTTGCGCTCAATGTTTTTGTTACATGTCATAATCGTGGAATGTAGTTTTTGTCGGTTGCAATAAAGCGGTAAAAATAAAGTTGCAATATTTAGGAAAATGATTTTTCTTATTTCATCAAAAGGGGAACGTCTTAAGAATTCACAATAGGAAAATGATAAAAAAAGGTACAGACACGTTATATGCCTCAATTGACCGTGCTCTTTTCGAAAGAAAAGTTTTACAGTTCCATACTACCAAGACTCCCGGCGTATCAAATATGGATTGGTGGTCCAATTCTGTAGCTCTTCCCCTGGTTCGGCATCCCTGATAGTCGGTGTCTTGATATCAGCTCCTTCACATCCTACTTCAATCATATTCACGAACAGCTTTCCTATATTGTCAATGATATCATCTTCGGGTATTGAACTCTGTTCCGGACTTGCAACATGCTCTGGAACAAAAACCATTTTGCCGGAGCTAACGGTGCGAGCTTTCCCTTCCGAAGCTGATATCCTATGCCAGCCCTTCCTTTCTGCCTATTATGTTCAATTGGCTTAATGTTTCCATCTGACTTGACTCCCAACCTTTTTCCTTGCTTGTATCCATATGTCATTATCTCCCTCATAGCCATCTTGGATCTATACGGCAACTGCATTCCCAAATGTTGTTTAGTTTTCTCCATCTCAGTAGTATGCATGATTTCCATAGCATGGGAGGCAACTCTGTCCAGCCCTTCAATTCATGGAACAGCATACTCCAAATAGGCGAAGTGACCCCACTCGCCATGAACCACAATCTCTTGTCATCCCTACTCGAATTTTATGCATTGTTGCAAAGCATAGGGCCTGACCCCTGCCATATGTATCTAGGTCCTACCTAGAAGCAAGTTGTAGGAAGAGGAGATGTCCATCACTTGGAACAACACCAGAAAATCGATTGGCCCGATTTCCAGAGCTAGATAAATTTCTCCAATAACATCCTTTTGTGAACCATCAAAGGATCTCACTCTTACGTGGCATTCATTGACTTCCCTCAAATGAATTCCTAACTGCCGCAAGGTGGAGAGCGAACAAATGTTGACTCCTGACCCTCTATCTACCAGCACCTGAGACACCACTTTATTCCTGCATTTGACAGTGATGTGTAGAGTCTTGTTGTGACTTGCGCCTTATATAGAAAGTTCGTATCTTTTGAAAGTGATCATGTTTGCTTCGACCATTTTCCTAATTGCCGCGGCCAACGCCTCGCTATTGGTTTTACCGGGTACACTTACCCCACTTAGTACTTTCAACATGGCGCCCTTATGACTGTCGAAGATCATTAATAGATCCATGATAGATATCACTGATGGATTTTTCTTCAGCTGCTCTTCCATAGAATACTCTTTGCTTGACATTCTTTTCCAAAAATCAGTGGCTTCTGAGTCGGGTACGTTCCTCCTTGAAATCTGTTCTCTCCCTAGATTTACTCGATTGACATCTTCATGGGCGTAGCATCTCCTAATCCTAGTCATACCATGGGTTGTGGTAGAGTCTGTCATTTTGGCCTTTCCCTTTTGCTGGTATGTATGGGATTATTTTTCACTCCTAATCTTCTTCATCTCGAGTAGCATCGGTAGGTTGTTGCGGATAAGTCTGAACTGTCACTGTAGATCTTAGTTGTGCCATAATGATCTAAGCCTTTTGAGGAGGGATCCTTGAGTCTTCTACATTCCTATAGTGAATATTGTTTCCTTCAGGTCATACTCTTCGTCTAATGTGATCATGTTAGCTCCTTGGTTTTGATGATTTGGCGGTGAGTTGCAATTCACATTAGGTGGTGTCGGAGTGCATCGAATGGCTCCACTCTTGATCAGGGTTTTAATTTCATTTTTCAACTTGAAATTATCTTCAGTATCGTGCCTAGGTACATTGGAATGGTACATGCATCTTTTAGTGGCATCAAAATATTTGGAGGGATGCTCAAGAACCATTCCCTTGATTGGGTGTATAAATCCTGCTCTTCTCAATCTTTCAAACAATTGGGCCAGAGGCTCGGCAATCAGGGTATAAGATCTAGGACCCCTCTCTTCAAAGTTGGGATGAGGGCGTAGAGCATAAGAAGGTCTGTTCTAATGAGTAGTGGTTTGTGCATGAGCATATGGTAATTTTGGGTTTTGGTTGTTGTTGGCTCGAGGAAGGTTGTATTGTGGTTGAGGGTGGTAATATGGCTGGGTATTATAGACTGGAGCGTAAGTGGGTGGTGTTGAGTGGTTGTTTGGGGAAAAAGAGGTGCTTTCGTGATGTGGATTAGCTTGCTAGTAAAGGACGACTTCTGAGACCTCATCTTTCTTCTTCTTTCCGCTACCGATTGACTCTGACTAGATGGCCTTGTTGGCCGCTTGCAGTGCTTCCATGGATTGTACTTCACCAGGTTTTATGCCCTCTTCTAAGAAATCTCCTATATTGAACAGCTCGGGGAACTTTTGTCCCATCATTCCCATCATCTTTTCAAAGTATATTCCCTCCTAGGCTCTGATTAAATACTTGGTTAGTTCAATGTCATCCAGTGGAGGTTGCACCATGGAAGCATCCTACCTCTACCATCGTGCATATTCTTGGAACGACTCAGATGGTTTTTTTGCAGGTTCACCAGTGTGAACCTATCATGTAAAGACCCGTACAATTTATTATTTAAAATAATACCCGAATAAGTCCCCAAGTTGTTATAACTGTAGAAATTCTTAAAACACACATATTTTTCAGTAAAAAGTACCCCGGAATTTGAAAGATGAATTTTCCAGAAATTTTGGCGTTATGCGACGGACTATGCAATCGCATAACGCGTATGCGGACCGCATGATGGTCGCATACATAGTCAGAATCACTGCCCAATTTGAGGACAACTATGCGGTCCAAAATGCGATCGCATGTTGGTTCTGCGGACCGCATGGTTGTCGCATTCTTGCCCATTGATTTTGGTGAGGGAGGTTATGCGACGCACTATGCGATTGCATAACGTGCTTTCAGACCGCACGGTGGTCGCATACCTGCACAGTGTGTTTTAAATGTTGCCCCATCTTGAGGGCCATTCTGCGGTCGATTATGCGGAATGCATGTCAGGAATGCGATCGCATTCCGTTGTCGGGATCCTATTTTTCTAATTTTAAAACTCGACCCCCATTTCATTAAAACACCCTTCCCCTTCATTTTTAACTGATTTCTGAGCAAAAATAGAGAGAAGGGAGAGAGGGTTCTTGAGAGATAAAGTTCTTCTTCATCAAAAATTGATTCTTCAAAGTCGCTCAAGCACGTAATCTATCGAGTTAGTGTTATCTTCTTCACTCAAAGAGGTAAGTCTTCACCCCATTTTCCCCAAATTCTCAGATTGAATTAAGAATAAAACACATAGGATGGTTCTTGAAAATGGGGGTCGAGCCCATACATGCATGTGAGTAAAACTTCTTAATCTAGCAAAAAGGGAAGAGGGTTGGGGTAAAACTCACAAAGATAGGGGTGGTAATCTAATGTGGTCACCTAGCGTTCGATAAAATTCTTAAAAGAGTTCAAATTGTATGCATGATTTCCATTTCTGAGTTGAATATGTTTAATTGTGAACTAGATTGACGGTACTAGTCAGTTCGGTGATTTGTGAATAAAAGTTAAAAAGGAATTTTGACCCCAGGTATGTATGGCTAACTTTAATCTTCGTAAAGTCACCTTGTTGGTGCCGGAACGGTCGCTACGTGTTAATTGTCTGAATATGCGTAAATTGGGTGTTCTAAGTATGTTGAGGCATGATGCCCTACTCTCTGGCTGTCTAGCTAAAATTCATGTATTTGCTATTCGGAATGAAAAGGTGATTTACTTGTGAATGTTTTGCCATGTGTAAGGTTGGTTAAGTACCCTAATATGCGGTATGAAAGATTGGTAACAAATGATATGATAAACGGGGAATTGTGGTTGATTCAATCGTACTACACTGATTGTGGAAATGTCTTATTTGACTCGTTGTTTTGGGCAAGATCTGTTGTGACTTGAAATGTATGGGTGATCGGCTGTACTGAGACTGTGTCCTTGTGGTGAAATTCTCTGTGATTGAATTATAAATTGAAAATGTTGATATGAAATGTGATTGTCTGGTGGGATCGGGTTGCGCGCCGCAACACGAAGAAATAAGGGTGGGTGAGGTAATAAGGGTGGCCGAGGTAATAAGGATGGAATGTGATCACGTTGAAATGAAGAATCTATGAAATTCTTGAATATGGTGTTGTTGGAAAGGAAAAAGGGGAAATCTATGGAACTTGTGATTATGATTGTTTCTATTTCTGAGCAATGCTTGTTGATTCTATTATTGTTTCTTATCTGTGCATTTTTTATCTTATTTAGAAGTAAATTTTGTCCATACATACTAGTACTATTCCACAATACTAACGTTCCTTTTGTCGGGGGCGCTACATTTTCTTATATGAATGTAGGTGGTTCTACAGCAGGTAATTCAGTCCACCGGCAGTAGTGCCTCGTCTCCACTCCGCAATTGAATTGGTGAGCCCCACTTCCTCCCGGGGACATGTGTGGTTCATGTCACCTTCTTTTGGGTCTATTTTTTATTATAAGGTATAGCCGGAACCTTGTTTCCGGCAAGTATTGTATGAAATACTATCACTCGTAGAGGCTCCATAGATATAACGTGGGTATTGTACATATGTATTTTGGGTAGTGACAATCGTGGTCCGCGTGGTAGAAGTATGTATGTTGTATGTATCTTGCAAGTATTTAGTATCATATTGCTAATGATAAGAGGTAGAAATGAATTTAACTTGGAGTTTTATGTTAAGTCTCGAATTTCTAATTCACATGAATAAGATATGTTGAACGATCACGTGGTAATGCGTGGGATAGGTGAGTCAAATCCAGGTCCGCTTGACTGGGGCCACCCGGTTGAGCGTCGGTCGTGTCCCTCGATTTTGGGGCGTGACAAACTTGGTATCAGAGCCTAAGGTTTTTAAAGTGTCCTAGGATGTCTCGGAGCCGTGTCTAGTAGACCCCTTCTTATCGGTGTGTTGTCGACCACATCTATAATTAGGGGGATACATGGACATTTAGGAAACACCCTTTTCATTGTTATTCTATATCGTGCAGTGAAGTGGAAAGTGAAAATATTTGTGTCTAACTCGTGCATTGTTTCGAAATTTTTAGTAATGGCACCAAAGAAGAGAGCTTGACTCGGCCTAGAGGCCAATGCCACCCTAAGTGTGGCTGTGAATTTTGTACTCGATGGTGCGGGCGAGAGAGAATCCCTAACCTTGAATCCACCTGGCCTTTCTGTTCCAGACCAGAGTGTTCCTATTCCTGCTGCAGCGGAGTGTGCTGCAACCCTTCCGCTGATATTCCTGATCCTTCTTCGGTTCCAGCTTCAGGTCCCGGTAATTCTGATGGGAACCTCATGGGAGCTATTCATATGTTGACTCAGTTGATGGCCACTCAGGCCCAAAGATCTCATGCTACCCCTGCATCCTCTAGAGGGCAGGGAGATTCCGCCGATTTTAGAGTCAACCAGTTTCTGCGGTTGGCCCCTCCAAAGTTCTCAGGTACTGATCTAGAGGCCGATCCACAAGATTTTCTAGATGATATGTGCAATACGCGTTGGGTTATAAAGGCTACAGAGACAGAGGGTGTTGAGTTAGCATCTTACAGGCTGAAGGAAGCAGCTTATTCATGGTTCGAGATGTGGGAGAATTCCCGTGGGGAGGGAAGTCCTCCGGCGAGATGGGACGAGTTCGTTGATGCTTTCATGGATCACTTCTTGCATGCCGAGACTGTGGTAGCCCATGCTACGGAGTTTAAGGTCCTCAAGCAGAGTAATATGAGTGTGTGGGAGTACCACATGGAGTTCGTGATATTGTCCAAGTACACTCCTCAGTTAGTGTCGACTATGGATGCCAGAGTTCGACGGTTTGTTCAGGGCCTCAGTCCCTTGGTTGTGAATGAAGTTGCTACAGCTGCCTTGCACTCAGACATGAATTATGGTAAGATAGTGGGATTCGCCGAGGCCACGGAGGTTAGAAAATTGAAGATAAGTTCGGAGAGGGAGAGTATTAGCAGGGCCCGATCAGAGGGCCACTCGGGGAGTTCAGTTGGAGGAGGGAGACCAGTTTAGGGGAGAGGACCATCAGGGCCATCCCAGTCTTATGATCAGTCCTCATCCAGTGCACCGCCATCGGTGCACCATTATCAGAGGAGCAGTTGTTGGGGACCAGGATCAAACAGTAGGAGGCCCCATCAGTCTGGTCGTCCAGGAGGGAGGTTCCAGCAGCAGAGGAGGGCTCCGTGCCCTAAGTGTGGGAGGTTCCATACCGAGCCTTGTTACCTGGATATCCCAGTATGCTACGGGTGTGGGGTGAGAGGTCATATTCAGCAGGATTGTCGTGCGCCCAGTCAGGGCATGGGTAGTGGTTTCTCAGCCGTCCGTTCTTCAGTCGTTGCATCTTTAGTGCATCCTCCAGCTCCAGCAGGGCGTGGTGCAGTTAGGGGTGGAGTACGAAGTAGAGATGAGCCCAGTCGCTTCTATGCTTTGATTGTCGCCAGAGTGCGGAGGCTTCTCCAGATGTTATTACAGGTACTCTGACTGTTCAAGCACTTGGTGTTTATGCTCTTATTGATCCGGGGTCCTCTTTTTCATATGTTACCCCATTTATTTCTTCAAGTTTTGGGATAGAACCCGAACAACTTCATGAGTTGTCCTCTATGTCGAATCCTGTTGGTGATTCCATTACAATCGCGTGAGTCTATAAGAATTATGTTGTCACGATGTGTGGTCGAGATAACACGGCTGATCTTATCGAGCTTGAGATGGTATATTTTGATGTTATCATGGGAATGGATTGGCTTTACTCGTGCTTCGCTAAACTCGACTGCCGAACCAGAATTATGAGGCTAGAGTTTCCTAATAATTCAGTTATTGAGTGGAAAAGGAATGGTGTGGTGCCAAAGGGTAGGCTTATTTCCTACCTTAAGGCCTCAAAGATGATTTAAAAGGGGTGTGTTTATCATTTGGTCTGGGTTGCGGACACCACTTCAGAAATGTCTGCCCCCGAGTCCGTCCCAGTCGTGAATGAGTTTCTTGAAGTATTTTTGGACGAGCTTACATGGGTTCCTCCATATAGAGAGATCAATTTCGGGATTGATGTATTGCCAGATACGCAGCCAATATCTATTCCACCATACACAATGGTGCCAACAGAGTTGAGGGAGTTAAAGGAGCAGTTGAAAGACTTATTAGAGAAGGGGTTCATTCGGTCGAGTGTGTCGTCGTGGGGCGCTCCGGTTGTTTTCGTTAGGAAGAAGGATGGGTTGCTTCGGATGTGTATTCATTATCGGTAGCTCAACAAAGTCACTATCAAAAACAAGTATCCATTGCCTCGGATAGATGATTGGTTCGACCAATTGCAAGGTGCAAGGTTTTTCTCCAAAATTGATTTACGGTCTGGGTATCACCAGTTGAAGATCAGAGAGCAGGATATTCCTAAGACCGCCTTCAGAACTTGTTGTGGCCATTTTGAATTTTTGGTAATGTCCTTTGGACTGACCAATGCTCCAGTGGCTTTCATGGATCTTATGAATCGGGTTTTCAAACCGTTTCTTGACTCCTTCGTGACTGTTTTTATTGATGACATCCTTGTCTACTCGCGGAGTCGGGAGGACCATGCTAATCACCTCAGGGCAGTTCTGCAGACTCTTCATCAGCAACAATTGTATGCCAAGTTTTCAAAATGTGAATTTTGGTTGGAGTCCGTCGCATTTTTGGGTCATGTTGTTTCCAGAGAAGGGATTAAGATTGATCCCCAGAAGATCTCAGCAGTGAAGGATTGGCCTAGACCAACGACCCCGACGGAGATTCGCAGTTTCTTGGGTTTAGCTGGGTATTATCGGAAGTTTGTGGAGGGATTCTCTACCCTCGCCTCCCCATTGACTAAATTGATGCAGAAAGAAATTAAGTTCCAATGGTACGGCGCTTGTGAGAAGAGCTTTCAGGAATTGAAAACAAGATTGACTTCGGCACCGGTGTTGACTTTGCCAGAAGGCACAGAGGGATTTGTGGTTTATTGCGATGCTTCAAGGGTTGGTTTGGGATGTGTGTTGATGCAAAATGGGAAGGTTATAGCGTATGCTTCCAGGCAACTCAAGAATCATGAGAAGAATTCAAATGGCCCTATTTGAGGCATCGTACGGAAGAAGGTGTAGATCTCCGATTGGGGGGTTCGAGGTTGGTGAAGCAGAATTGTTAGGGCCAGATCTCGTGCACCAGGCGTTGGAAGAAGTCAGAGTCATTCAGGAGAGAATGAAAACTTCTCAGAGCCGTCAAAAATCCTATGCGGACGTTCGTCGAAGAGAATTGGAATTCCAAGTAGATGATTGGGTATTCTTGAAGCTATCTCCCATGAAGGGAGTGATGCGGTTTGGGAAGAAAAGGAAATTGAGCCCAAGGCATGTCAGGCTATATTGGATTGCTCAAAGGATAGGACAAGTGGCTTATAGGTTGGAATTACCCCCTGAATTGTCATTAGTGCACCCGGTGTTCCATGTGTCTATGTTGAAGAAAGTGGTTGGAGATCCATCAGCCATCGTGCCAGTTGAGACTATTGAGGTTAATGAAGAATTATCGTATGAAGAGGTTCTGGTTGCTATTCTTGATAGACAAGTCCGTAGATTGAGGAACAAAGAAATTGCTTCAGTCAAAGTATTGTGGCGAAGTCAGCACGTTGAGGAAGCCATATGGGAAGCGGAAAATGAGATGAAAGAAAAATATCCCCATTTGTTTGAATAAGTCTAGTAGTGATCGTGCGAACTGTCATCTCTAAGAAAAGTATATTTTATGTTCAGTTTAGTGCAAAAGCACCCCATTTTCCCCTAATTGCCTTATTGTTGTAACTTCCCAATGTGTGCTAAAACTGAACCTGTTGTTACTATTTGGGTAGTGTGCAACCCTTGAAGTAAATGAAAGTTTTGTGGAACTTATGTGTTAGGCAAGTGATTAATAGTAGTGTAGGTTGGTAATGATTAATTGAAATGAATATGGTGTATTAAGGTGATTGGGTTGTATGGGACTCATTAAAATGACCAAGTTATGTGCAAGAATCTGAATCATGTGCAAATTCGTGGTATAAGAAGAAAGAACTATGTGTAGTTGTTAGAGTGATTGGGTATATACAATTTGTTGAGGTAACAACGGTGTGTGCAAGTTATTGAATAACTAAAAACTATGTAATGATGCTTGGAAATGTGTTTCGGGGGCTCTCTGACAGATAGATAGGCCTAATTACAAAAGAAAATTCTAGCGAAATTTTCTGAAAATATTGGAGATAGTGAAAATCTGGAAGTTTGCATATCATGTTTTCAAAACCAAATGATTTCCAAAATCCTCATTCGAGGATGAATGATTTTTAAGGGGGTAGGATGTAAAGACCCGTACAATTTATTGTTTGAATTAATACCCGAATAAGTCCCCAAGTTGTTATAACTGTAGAAATTCTTAAAACGGACATATTTTTCAGTAAAAAGTACCCCGAAATTTGAAAGATGAATTTTCCAGATATTTGGGCGTTATGCGACGCACTATGCGATTGCATAACGTGTATGCGGACCACATGATGGTCGCATACATGGGCAGAAGCACTGCCCAATTTGAGGACAACTATGCGGTCCAAAATGCGATCACATGTTGGTTCTGCGGACCGCATGGTTGTCGCATTCTTTCCCATTGATTTTAGCGAGGAAGGTTATGCGATCGCATAACGTGCATGCGTACCGCATGGTGGTCGCATACCTGCACAGTGTTTTTTAAATGCTGGCCCATCTTGAGGGTCATTCTGCGGTCGATTTTGCGGACCGCATGTCAGGAATGTGATCGCATTCCAGTGTCGGGCTCCTATTTTTCTAATTTTAAAACTCGATCCCCAGTTCATTAAAACACCCCTCCCCTTCATTTTTAACTGATTTCTGAGCAAAAATAGAGAGAAGGGAGAGAGGGTTCTTGAGAGAGAAGGTTTTTCTTCATCAAAAATTGATTCTTCAAAGTCTCTCAAACCCGGAATCTATCGAGTTAATGTTATCTTCTTCACTCAAAGAGGTAAGTCTTCACCCCATTTTCCCCAAATTCTCAAATTTGAATTAAGAATAAAACACATAGGATGGTTCTTGAAAATGGAGGTCGAACCCATGCATGCATGTGAGTAAAACTTCTTAATCTAGCAAAAAGGGAAGAGGGTTGGGGTAAAACTCACAAAGAAGGGGTGGTAATCTAATGAGGTCACCTAGCGTTCGATAAAATGCTTAAAAGAGTTCGAATTGTATGCATGATTTCCAATTCTGAGTTGAATATGTTTAATTGTGAACTAGATTGACGGTACTAGTCGGTTCGGTGATTTGTGAATAAAAGTTAAAAAGGAATTTCGATCCACTATCACCCAAATTCTTCTTGTCCATTTAGGGAGATCCAGTGTCTTAATCTTTCCTTGTGGTTGCGGATCATATTGTTGACACACATGAAGTAGTCGATGGTGGCCTCTCACTGGAAGAAGTGTTCAGTAGCCAAATCTGAAGCAGCAAGTTACAACCCTTAAAAGAATCATACCCTTGTGCACATGCGGACAAATCTCTCAGTATCTCAGCTAATACCATCGGCACTAGAGTAGCTTAAAGATTTCCGCGGAAGGTTGTGAGGACCACCGATATCAGGTTGATATTGATAAGGCTCCTTCGTTGTGGGAAGCCCAATAATCTCAACAGTGCTATTGTGAATGTGATAGGCCTGAGACTTTCCCACGTCTCTTGGTCACATTGAAACTCCCTTAAATACCATTCATAGCTTTCTGGGTGCCCAAATTTGTCGAACATCTAGTCGAGTCTCACCCATCCATCCTTAATACTTCTGAGGATTCTGTTGTTGTCAAGGCCTAAGGCATCCAAGAACCGGTAACCGGGCATAGTAACTGGCAATATTGTCTCTCTTCCGTTGAACGGAAGCTCTGTGAAACTTTTGAATTCTTCCAATGTCTATACTAACTCACAGTCAGCAAATTTGAACACCACCTTAGCCGGATCCCAAAACTCTATCAACAGGCGAGTGAGCACCATATCTGCTCGGATGTTCATCAATGCAGTTAATGCCCCCAGGTGCATCCGAACCTCATCTGTGTGTTTCGGACAAATATTCATCCACCACTGTCTCAACTTATGTGGTGCTCCCATTACCATGCTAATTTCAGAGATGTTTTGGTTGATTTTCATTTTCTGAGGTGGGTAAGATAAAGATATTTGGGTAAGTGTTTGCTTTGGATCCTTAAGTGTCTCATCATGTTTGTTTGTCTTTCCACAAAAGTTATGTCGTTGTGTGTATGACCCATTGACATCAGGGTAGATTTCCTGATTGTGTATCGGTACCAAGACTGACTCACCTAAGATTTATGCAATATGACGTATTTTACTAGAGTATAGTGTTTCCTACTTTTGTATTGGACTGAAGGTTACGAGAAGTTATGTCGGTTGACCTGACAAAGCCATTCTCTGAAACTAGAGAGTTTTAAAAAGAAGGTTTGGAAGGGGTGTAAAAGACAACCCTCATGTGCCATTGTGTGTGATAGTGTACGTCCAAGACTCGATTAGAAGAATGTGATGATAGTGTGTATAAAGAAGTAACAGACAAAGGTGTAGCAGCAATAAGCATGATAATCATAAAGAGCAAATAATTATAAAGACAAAATAAAGATTGTAAACACATAATTGCAATTTTAACTATAATCAAAGCAAGGTATAAACAAATTTAGAGGCCAATTAGTCTAAGTCTGCTAAGGTCAAAACTTAAGTGTCATATTCTCCAGCAGAGTCGCCATGTTGTTGCACCCTATTTTGCACTAGTCAAGACAGGATTCAACTTGTGATTTCTCTGTTGTTGATGAAAGAGAGTTTCCACCTAATATTTAAAGGTATACTAGGGTAACTATTTAATTACTAAGTTATATTTTGTATAGGTCTGCAAACCGGTGAGATTATGGGTAAGGGTCTTTGTTCTTCCAAGGGGAAGATGTTAGGGACCCCTTAAAATCTACCTGAGGTAGCTCCGTAGGACTTAGACTAATTTTAAGGAATCAATTATTTATACTATGCTTAATTACTAGTAAGGTATAATTACTATATAGTAAAGGAAGTGTATATATATATATAAGACTTAGGAGGGATGAGAGATTGTAAAAAGAGTTATTGAAGGTTAAGAGAGTTTTAAAAGTGGTCTATATTTTAAGGCTTTTCATTATTAAGTTATGAAAGTAAGTACTTTGAAGAATAAATGCTAGTGTAATATTAAAAGAAAGTGATTCTAAATGTGCCTTGGTTTGAAAATCTAAATGAAGCGATCTTTGAAAACTCACTTAAGACAACAGTACCTTATTTCTTTTATGAGAAAATCTGATTTCATTCCATGTTAGTAAAATCCAGCGATTCGTTTTTGATTTCCTTTTGAAAACGGGCTGTTGTTTTTTATTAGAGGCCTGAGCTTCAGAATCTTTAAGAAAGGTGAATGTACAAGATGAACAAGTTATAATTAGCGGGGGGAGATTAATCACTAGTTAATTCCCTTTAATTCCTATATTAGTTAAGGTTTGTCTATGTTTCATGTAGTATAAAGTCTGAAGATAAAGCACATAATCTAATATATGAGTATTGAATACATGGAAATGAAATATAATAAGACAACAAAGGCAGTAGACGAAAAATAATGAAGCAGTAAACTAGGCTATGGAAATAATGAGTAGTAAGGGACATAGGACTGGACTCTAGTGATTGGGCCTCAATAAGATAGGAATTGAGAAGCATGGCTATAGCTGACTGGACTCTTCAGGAAATGCAGTGAGACTGGTTTTGGGTTGTGTTCCTTAGGAACTCTTCATGCCCAAATGTATACATGCCCAAAAAAGAATAAACGAAGGTCATTAGAAGTATTCCCACATTGTCAACATATTCAAATATACATGATAGCTATATAGACAAATAATAGAAACGAATAATAATCAATACTGTGGGAAATTATACTAATATGGTGGTTCTACTTAGCAAATAATTCACATTGAGAATCTTTCGTTGTCATTAACATTAAACCTCCAAAGAACAAAATGTGTCAATGAATTAAGGTGTAAGAAGGAAATTCCACTCATGTTCGATGCTCCCTTTGAATCCCCCGATAATTCAAAGTTACCAAGGGACTCAAGGCCTAGGTCAATGCTTGTGTTGGGGAGGGCATCCTAACCTAGAGTCAAACTCCACTCCCAAATACCCTTAAACACTAACAACATATTTTCCTTACGGGTTTAAATGTCAATGAGGCCCTTTCAATGTAACTAAACGCTATAGCAGTGCCTAACACAAAATATATACTTTCCCTCCTAACATAAGAACATATAGTTCACACTGGGTTACCAAACAAACACATATCACATGAATTCTAAAGATCTAACTTTGAAACACATACAGGTACGGAACAGAAGCATCATAAGCATATTACAAAAGTCTAAATTTGGAGCAGAGTAATATTCCAAGGAAAGGCAAAGCTATACAACAACAACTCAACATATACATAGGTTTCTTGTGTATGGCAAACCTAGTGTGAGCTGATTGATTTTCTTTCAACAAATACATAGGTTAATGCTACTATCTTAACACTTTTAAAGAGAGTCAGCAATGAAAATCCATGCAACACAGTCATGTATAATAATTTATAGAGGTTGTCAAAGAAATCTAGGACATGATCAAGCCTTTCAATAGGCCTACAAGTTCACAGATCAAAATACAGAATCCCTAAGGATTTCTACAGAATCATACTCCTAATAGTGTTAGCTTCAACCAAGTCATTATGTTCAGATAGCATCGCCAAAGGTCCTTATAAGATCATAGGGGGTCAGATTTTGTTTTAAAATTAACAATGGGGAAAGGGCTGGAGTGGTTCTGGACAAGGTATGAAATCAAGATCTAAGCAAGAACATGCAGTATTCAGTTAACCACTTAAATACTTCAAATCATTGATGATTCTATGTAAACAAAGGAAACTTTACACGTTTTGTAGAATTAGATTAAGCATGACATGAGGAGAAAGAGTTACAGATAAAGGAAAGATATTGCATGAGAACATATTTAACTCAAATTTAAGTCTAGGTTGATACATGAATATGAAAATGATCATGCTTCTGGTTTTACAAGTTATCACTTGGTTATAACAAAAAAACTAGGTCCGTTTTAAGGGAAGACAATCGTAAAAGATAAAATGCATGCCAACTTTTTCAAAGATTAATGATACCCCTAAAGATAAGAGATAGGAGGTATGATACCAAGTAAGCATACAACTGAGGATGTTGACTAATCAAGAAAACAATTGGGTTCAGCGTAACAATTATCTGTCTTTATAACAAAGAGAAGAAACATGATCATGATTGTGTTATGAGCAAAGATAACTTAGCCTTAACAATTGTACATAATAGGACTACTAGGAGAAGAGAAGAGAGTTTAATTCAAACAAGTGTAGGTCGACAAAAGCAACAACAACTAGACAAAGTAAAGGACCACAGTGGCTACTCATAAATAACTTACCAAACACAAGTAGAGAAGGAAACCATAGTGGCTACTCAGAAATAACTTAACAAACACAAGTAGAGAAGGAAATATATAAACACTTAGAATTTATGGATAAAACATATAAACTTAACCTTCAGATTCATTCAGTCATAATTATCAAATAAATAAGCTTAACTTCATGACTCACAAACTATAGAGATGCAATAGATAAGGATAAAGATTATTGCAGATCAGTGAAAGCTATGAAGTTCATGTGAACATGAACATATAATAACTTAAACACGTAGATTGTTGGGAACTCAAGAACAGATATCAGCATGAATCAATTAATGGTTTAATCAATTATCTATTAAAAACTCAAGGCAGGACAAATAATCACAAGTAGTCATTAAATTTAACAGAACACAAGCAATAACATACTGAACACCATAAAACAATTGTAATACTAGGAATATACTAATATATTTGCAGCATACAAAAGAGATGAACAAAAGAGAAGAATGAGAGATGTGTTGATCTTTTTTAGAGCAACAGACCAAACGAGAGATCTTTTCAGTTGCTTAAGACCCTAGAAACCCCAAGTTTGAACCAGCGACAGTACTCAGCAAACGAAATAAAAGGAAACAGTAAGAAAACCTAAGGCTTTTTATCCTAAATTTCTTAGATGATTGAAACGTTTGTGTTTTTCTTGAGTGGTTCTTGATGTCAGGGAGAACATTAAAGCCCTATTTATAGTGCCATTTAAGGCTCTAAGTCTTAAAAAGAATTCAAATTAGATAGCGGAAGATGCTGATGATGGGAGAAATATGAGTGAAATCAGAGAAGAGTAGAGGGGAAAATAGTGAAGATTTTTATCTGAGAAAGGGAGATTGATCCTTGAAGGCAGAGAACCATCAGTCAAGATTTAAAACCCAGAGGTCACTATTTTTGACCTCTGGGTAAATAATCCTCATAATGAATCCTCTAAAAAACTTCATGCATGCTCCGATTTGACGGAGCGAGAGAGGATTTAGGCGATTTGAAGTTACATTTTCAAGCTAGGATTTTCAGACATGAGGGGTTTTGAATTTAATCAGTGAAAAAAAAAAGGGGATCATTGATCCTACAGCCTTGGGACAAAGCGGATGATCTTCTGAGTTTGGATTTGAAAGAACGAAGATGAAATGAGTGCTTCAATCATACTAGTCATGTATGGTGCTTCAGATTTGAAGAGCAAAAAGGGAAGGTCAGCAGGATTCTCGGATAAAGGAGACAGGCGAGATGATTTCCTGATGGATTCAAGACCTTGCACGAATTTGTGCAAGGTTTTTGATTGATTTGAGCCAGTGAGTTTGAGAGAAAAAGGAGAGAACGGTAAAAGTGAGGCGGACGGGTGAGTGTTAGAGTGATTAGGGTTTGGTGAGATGGGGTTGTTGTCTTTAGGTTTAAGAAAGAGAGATGAGATTTGGGCCGTTGGATTTATCGATCAACGGCCCTGATAATTTGGGCATTAAAGAATAAAAATGTGAAAAAGGCATGGCAGTTGGATTGTTGGATTTGGACAACTAGATAAATTCTAGTGAGTACTAAAAATTAAAGAAAAAATAAGGATAAAATGCGGGTCGATGATCTGATAGATCAATGGTCCAGATTCATTGTGTTTTTTTGCGAGTGAGAGAGGCGAGTGACGTGGCGTGCTTTGATTGTTTTATGGAGATGGACGCGGATCGCCAAGATGGAAAGAGAGGGATGTCTAGGCTAGCTGCTTTTTTCATATTGGGATTAGGATTGGGCCGAAGTTAGTTTCTTAAAAATGGGCATTTTGTGTTTAATTGGAGATTTTCAATTGTGGCCTTTTGGTCTTCTTACCCTTTTATTAATTTAAACAAACTTAATTATTTTCACTAGAATGTAGTAAAATTATAATTACCAAACATATTACTAATTATTATAATTAATTATTTATGAAATACTTTATCTTCTAAGTTATAACACTAATTTGAACATAATAATCTAATTAATCAGAATTTGAGAAATAATTCATTACACTAATTATAAAGCCTAGATAGTGTATTTTAAAAATTACCTCAATGATATAAAAAGTAGTAAGTATATTTATAATTACATAATGTTAGTAATAGGTTATTAATTTCAAAACTAATACTTAATCAATTTTGATAAAATAGGTATTTATTGATAGAAATACTATTCAAAACATTCATTGTAAATCATTAAGAATAAATTAATTAATTGTAAAAGGGAGGGTCAAAATTGGTCGTCAACAGGCCTCGATCTTTTTCTTGCCTGACTCCACTTGTTTTGTTAATGCTTCGAGCATCTTCATCATCTCGGAAGTTTCTCCGGGCCTTACTTCACTCGGTTCCACGATAACTTGTTCATCTCTCCGAGTACTTTTCCAGGACTGTTCGGGCTCGACTTTGTGAGGGGTGTGGCTTTGATTCTGCAGTTGTGTTATTGCCGCATGTTGAGCCTGCAACATTTCGAAAGTCAGTCATAGGCTCATCTCATCACCTTCACCTTCGGGCGTTTCTTGAGCGGCTGGCCGGGCTCCTGCGAGTTCTACTTTCGGGATCAATGGGAAAATTGATGTTGATATCCACGTGCAAGTTAGCATCGATCGGGTCGGCGACTGAAACATCATTGGATCGGTAGGAAGCACTTGGCACCGCTTATTATTCTCGTCATGATGGCCTGACTCAGCATCAAGATTCAAATGAGCAGACTGAGAGTTTGACATCCTTAGGCTAACTTGGAATTAAAATTTCAAAGAACAAGCATAAAATATGGTGTATTATGGAGATTCATATCAAATCACCACTATTTTTCTTAGGCCCACGGTGAGTGCCAAACTGTTTACCTCAAAAATGAGTAACAGTTAGATTTATACGCGGTTTAAAGGATACGTGGTTTAATTCGATACGAATAATTAAGAACGGCAGGTAAATGATTTAAAGACAAAATAAATGATCAAATTAATCACAATGTAGTGACCAAGCCTGATCTTAGACTGAACAGTGGAATTCGTCCTCGGCTAGACCCTCGGTACAAGCTCGGTCGTGAGTGAAGAAAAGAACAAATGAGTAATGCTTTTAATAATAGTTAGAAGACAAAATTAAACTTTATTGATTTGATTTGTGTGTCACAATGTGTCAGAATAAATAAAACCTTCCGCTTTATATAGTAAGGGTAATTTCAGTCCTAGTACAAGTCTAAAAAATGTAAAAATATTTTTTATTCCGGTAAATGTTGATCTACAGTTGATAGTGAATGGGATTCGCGTTGTAATATCCGGTTGAGGGCGAATATTACAGCCCCCTGCTCGTCATGCGCAACCGTCCATTGCGTCCCCCGAGGTCCAGAAGCTATACTTCGCCTGAGCCTGTCATTTCACCGTGTCTGAACTCAGATGTATCGTTCATTCCTCCCGAAGTTCGATACGAGGGGCTCCTGGTCTCGATTATAATCACTTCGAGCCGCTTTGTTCCTTCATCGGGAAATCGGGGGAGACTTTGGCCCCTATTTCACCCGTACACATATAGAAGTAACAAAGTCATAAAATGATAGAGACAATTTTCAGTTTGTTCACCTGAAAAAGTAGATGCATTCATATGACAAGAAGCAAAACTTACACATTGGTAAAAGGTTTGGAAATTAACAAAGATAGTTTTCACACACCAATGGCATATGCAATGATATATTGTAAAGCAGGTATGTTAATTTTTCAAACCTATTAGAGATTTTATAGAGGACTTTGTCAAATTCAACCATCTTCTCTTCAAACAATTTGAAAATTGCTGGTATTCACAGAGAAATGAAAACACCTTTCAAACACATTGTCCCTTTTTTTCTCCATTAAATCAAGTTTCTGTAGAATTATGATTATTTTAAATTAAATCATTGACTGTAGAATGCAATCTTTTTCAATTCAGTTGTAGAAGCCTACACCAAAAAAACTTGTGAACAATTCAGTTCAAGTGGTATAGCTAGACAATGAGCATTTAACTGGTATAAAAACACTAGACGACTTAGGAAAATATTGTTCTGCATCTTGAAGCCATGTGGTTAAAGAAACATTTTCTTATATTTTCTACTTTATTTTATCATTTTTCGATCGTTTATGGCTGCTATGAAACTGAAAGAGCAGCTCTATTGAGCTTCAAATCAGTGTTGACTGATCCATCTCATCGATTATCTTCATGGCAAGGAGAAAACTGTTGCAATTGGGAAGGAATCAAATGCTCAAGTTCAGGTCATGTTGTTGTTGTCAATCTCCGGAATCCTAATCCAGATAAAATCATGATCAATGTCAATAAGGAAGTTGTTTCAAATTCTAACAATACATCTAATTTTGCCCTTAAAGGTACTATACCTCCATTGCTCTTCACTCTTAACCATATGCAATATCTTGACCTGAGTTTCAACAACTTCATGCTCTCTAAACTACCTCCTGAGATATCAAACTTAACAAAGTTGACTTATCTCAACCTCTCAAATGCCATGTTTCAAGATTCCATCTCCACACAATTTTCAAACCTTACATCTCTAAGGTCTCTTGATCTTTCATGTGCAAACTTAGTACCTGATTTTTCTTCTTTTTCTGTTAGCTTGACATTTCCTCTAAGGATAGATTTTGGTTCACTGCTATCTTTTATTAGTTATGGTCGATTATTTAGTCCAAATCTAAGGTGGTTAGAAGGACTCCGAGGCCTCAGATATCTTGTATTGACAGGTGTGGATCTATCAAAGGCCTCTGAATCCTTTCGTTGGGCTAAACCAATGTCAAGTCTTTCAAATCTCATGTCACTTCATTTGTCCAATTGCAACATTTCAGGAAGAATTCCAACATCGCAGTTACTTAACCTCACTAATCTTTCTACTCTAGAAATGAGTTCTAACGCTCTAACATCCCCCATACCTGATCTGCTATCGAACCTCACAACCCTCTCAACTCTTGATTTTAGTGGCAATGATTTACATGGTCATATCCCTTACTTTCCTCAACTTGAAGGACTTTCTGTTGCTAGCAATCCTGCTATGATCATCAATCTTGTTTCAATGTTTTCAGTTCCATGGTCAAAATTGACATTTCTTGACATAAGCTTCGTTCGGGTAGCTGGACCAATTCCTCCTTCTTTAAGCAACTCAACTTCATTAACCTTTTTCCGAGCTGATGGTTGCTCGATCCAAGGGCCGATACCTTCTTCTGTCACAAACCTTAAGAAATTAAGTGTACTGATGCTCAATGACAACAACATTACTGGCCAACTTCCTGTATCGATATCCAGTTTAATAAGCCTTCAGTACTTATCTCTGTTCCAGAATAGATTACAAGGGCATATTCCCATTTCAATTTGTCGAATCCCCTCCCTCGAGTACCTGAATTTAGAATGGAACGATCTGACAGGACGTCTTCCCTTGTGCATACTTCAGCTTCCTAAGCTTTCATCTTTTTATTCAGAGAAATAGGCTGAATGGTAATATGCAATTGTCTTTATTCCAGAAGTCTAGATTGGAAGAAATAAGTTTAGGAACAAGTGGATTGTCATTGGAAATTAATGATCAACATCAACTCTTTGTGCAAACTTTCCAGCCCAAGATTTTGGAATGTACATCTTGCAACATGAGAGGAGAAATCCCAGAATTCTTTTCAAATCTGTCGAAACTCGTGGTTTTAAATTTGGCTAACAACAGTCTATCAGGAGCCATACCATACTGGTTGTTCAATCTCCCTTCCCTTTCTATACTAGCTTTGTCTATGAATAAATTCGAGGGATTTATACCGCCAATGATTCAGCTGAAATCTTCATGTTTCCCAACAATAGTAAATTTAGCCAGAAATAACCTTCAAGGTCCAATCCCTTCTCAGCTCGAGAATGTTAATGTCATCGATTTGTCACTTAACAACTTCATAGGCTTAATACCGACACAGATAGGAGAAGTTCCTGGTATCAGGTCCATATCCTTATCCGGGAACAAAATTTATGGTCCAATACCTGAATCATTTTGCCAAGCAACTAATGTTCTCCAGGTTCTTGATCTCTCTAATAATAGCTTGTCAGGCACCATTCAACGTAATTTGGGAAACTGCAAATCTCTCATTTACCTTAATCTTGGACAAAATAAGCTCACTGGAAGTATTCCAAAAGAACTTGAACGCGTTACAAGCCTTCGTTATCTGGACCTGAATGGGAATGAGTTTGAAGGATCTTTTCCAACAGTGATTGAAAACTTTCAAGATTTGGAGATTCTGAACTTGGCAGGCAATAGATTTAAAGGAAGGATACCAAAGTTCATCGGCGATCTACACCACCTCCGCATCCTCGTGCTTGCATCAAACTCTTTCAATGAATCTATCCCAGAAGGGCTAATGAAGTTGGAAAATCTACAATATATTGGTTTTTCCAGGAACAATCTATCTGGCCCCATTCCTGAGAATCTTGATGGCTTGAAAGCGATGACGAAAAGACAAAATGAGGCGGCCATCTTAGGTTATGTTTACTCCCTCAAGTTCACTGGTGCTCAGCTAGAAATAGTCACCAAAGGACAGACACAGTGGCTCGAGTCAGTGTATTCCTACAACACTGGATTCGACGTCTCAAGCAACGCTCTCACTGGTAAAATCCCTGAGAAAATTGGCCTTTTAAGTTGAGTTCCATTGCTGAATCTCTCACATAATAATTTTTTCGGATTGATCCCAAAGAGTATTGGTGAGATGAGTTCCCTCGAGTCGTTGGGTCTCAGCTATAACCATTTGACAGGAGAAATTCCAGTGACACTAACACTGTTAGATTTTCTCCAGCATCTCAACATATCTTATAACAATTTGAGTGGAAGGATTCCAAGCGGTCCGCATTTTGACACACTGTATCAAGATGGAACAGCATATATTGGAAACAAATACTTGTGTGGTGCTCCTGGTGGGATGAACTGCAGTAACCGTGGTCCGTGTACCACTGAAACTGTAGAGAACAAATATGATCAAGAAAATGTCCTTTTTGTTGTAGTTATATTCTTGGGCTATGTAACAGGAATTTCTGGATTATTCTTGCTCTTATATTTGATGAAGGAAAATTGGAGGAACAGGTACTGGAGAGCAGTAGACAGAATTGTGTTGAAAATAGTAAGCAAATCATGAACTCATGACAGCATTCTTTGAGTTCAATTTCTTGCTGGACATTTTATCATGCATAAAATAATACAGAAATTTCCTAACTTATACGAGTGTTATTTAATACGATGCATTAGTTATGCAGCGATTAATTTTTATAGGTATATTTTCATTCTAACTACCACTCATATGCTTAATGCTCTCCTTGATTTTGGATCCGTATTGTAAGTATTCATCACATATTGACTAATTTTAGAAATAATTACTGAACTTTTATTTTATTGCACTAAAGTTGCTAAATTATTTTTTGCAATAATAAAGTTAACTTATACGATGTTTATTCATCATTCATCAACAACAACTCAAAGTTTCACCAATTATAATTCAAGTATTGTATACTTTAGTTTCAAAGTCACCCACTTCCACCGACAAGTGTTGCGGTGGAGTGGTAAGTACTCCTTCATCCTTAACCAGAATTCTCGGGTTCGAATCCCTGTGTATGGAGTCGTCTTTGTTAGGAAAATCCGGATTTAATCGGGCCAAATATGGGTACCGAACACCGGGTGAGAAACCAAAAAACAAAAAAGGGAAACTTACACAAATGTCTCAAATAAGTCTCAACTTACCAACCTCTAGCCATTAGTCATAGACTTACCAAAACTAGTCAAGCACATATAAAAATTGAAAAACCAAATAAATAAGGTTCTTTCTCTCAAAGAATCACATGCAAAAATCTCCTTCCATATTTTTAAGCGTGATTAGCAACATTAGATGCAAGACCGAAAGGAAATTTCATGGATGAAGTAGCAAATAAGTTGATGAAATACAAAAAATATATATACAATATTCCAAAAATCTAAGCAAAAAAGGAACTTTTTCAATGGGTATAATTGAAATTCATTGAAAACATATAGATAAGTCAATATACAAAATTTGAGGAAGATTGAAGGTGATTTGGACTGGTTTTGTATCAAAATTCATAATTAAATCGAGTTCAAAAACTTCTGCGACACATGTATCAAACATGTATCATGCATGTATCTCACACACAGATATACATTTGATACACAATTGATACAAATATGATACATATGTGATACAAAAATGATACATGGTGTGATACACATATAATTTTTTTTTATGTTCAGTTTTTACTTCGAATATTCAATTCAAACTACTTCAAAACTTTACCAAATCATCCCAAAACTAAAATTCGAGCTCCTTAAGATGTACCAATCTATTCCTATAACACCCACTCAAAAGAAAGCAAAAATTTGACCCTTTTTGCTACAAATTACTAACTGGCTAATATTAGTAATATTTGGCTAATATTAGTAATATTTTAAGAATTGACCAATTTTTGTAATGAGCTACTTATAAATGGACATAGCTCGTAAGACTTTGATGTTCTTGAGTTTCCTTAAAGAATAGAAAATTTTATAAATCTCCAATTGTCTGGATATTACAACTTGCATTTAATGGAAGAAAACTACCAAAAATCTCCATTAATTGCTTCTTTTTCATCGATATATTTAGAAAATCGGCAACCTAACCGTTATAACCGTAGGTCGCTTGTTTCAGCGTCATATTAACACTTGCATAAATTAATGTTATGTTTTCTCTCTCCTAGTTGGGGCCCTGAACACATGGCTCACGATGCAAGACAGTCGGGGCGGAGTTAGCATGCTGATTACGGGTTTGGCTAAACTCTGTAACTTTGGTATAAATTTTATATTTATTTAAAGAAGTTCATTAAAAATGTACAAATTATAATTTAGAACTCAATAACATAAAAAGTCTAGAATCCCTTAATACATTAGCTTAAAATCATGTTTCCGCCTCTTACCTAATGCCTATGCTTGGAATTCTCTCTCACGTTTCCCAGAATGGGTGGCAACTAGATTAGGCTATACTTAGTTTTTTGGTACGTACAACTAGAGATGTCAAGAGCTGCACAAACTACTCTTGTATTATATTAGTTATGCAGTTTTTGTGTTGGAAACCAAACATTGTATAAGTACTACGGAATTTTATGCAGTATAGACTTTTCTTATGCTTCAAACAACATATAGTGTATATACATCATGATTCACTGTTTACTATTTTCAACACAATTCTGTCTACTGCTCTCCAGTACTTGTTCCTCCAATTGTCATCTATCAAATATAAGAGTAGAAATACTCCAGAAAGTCCTGTTACAAAGCCCAAGAATATAACTACAACAAAAAGGACATTTTCTTGATCATATTTGTTATCTGCAGTTTCAGTGATAGATGGACCATTGTTACTGCAATTCATCCCACCAGGTGCATCACATAAGTATTTGTTTCCAATATATGCTGTTCCATCTTGATACAGTGTGTCAAAATGCGGACCGCTTGGAATCCTTCCACTCAAATTGTTATAAGACAAGTTGAGATCCTGAAGGAAATCTAAGAGTGTTAATGTCACTGGAATTTCTCCTGTTAATTGGTTATAGCTGAGATCCAACGACTCGAGGGAAATCATCTCACCAATAGTCTTTGGGATCACCCCAGTAAGATTATTATGTGAGAGATTCAGCAATGGAACTCCACTTAAAAGGCCAATTTTCTCAGGGATTTTACCAGTGAGAGCGTTGCCTGAGATGTCGAATCCAGTGTTGTAGGAATACACTGACTCAAGCAATTGTGTCTGTCCTTTGGTGACAATTTCTAGCTGAGCACCAGTGAACTTGAGGGAGTAAACATAACCTAAGATGGTCGCCTCATTTTGTCTTTTCATCATCGTTTTCAAGCCATCAAGATTCTCAGGAATGGGGCCAGATAGATTGTTCCTTGAAAACCCAATATATTGTAGATTTTCCAACATCATTAGCCCTTCTGGGATAGATTCACTGAAAGAGTTTGATGCAAGCACGAGGATACGAAGGTGGTGTAAGTCGCCAATGAACTTTGGTATCCTTCCTTCAAATTTATTGCCTGCCAAGTTCAGAATCTCCAAATCTTGAAAGTTTTCAATCACTGTCGGAAAAGATCCTTCAAACTCATTCCCATTCAGGTCCAGATAACGAAGGCTTGTAACTCGTTCAAGTTCTTTTGGAACACTTCCAGTGAGCTTGTTTTGTCCAAGATTAAGGTAAGTGAGAGACTTGCAGTTCCCCAAATTACGTCGAATAGTGCCTGACAAGCTATTATTGGAGAGATCAAGAACCTGAAGAATATTAGTTGCTTGGCAAAATGAATCAGGTATTGGACCATGAATTTTGTTCCCGGATAAGGATATGGACCTGATACCAGGAACTTCTCCTATCTGTGTCGGTATTAAGCCTATGAAGTTGTTAAGTGACAAATCGATGACATTAACATTCTCGAGCTGAGAAGGGATTGGACCTTGAAGGTTGTTACTGGCCAAATTTATTATTGTTGGAAAAGGAGAAGATTTCAGCTGAATTGTTGGAGGTATAACTCCCTCCAAGTTATTCATACATAAATCTAGTAGAGAGAGGGAAGGGAGATTGAACAACCAGTATGGTATGGCTCCTGATAGGCTGTTGTTAGCCAAATTCAAGATTGTGAGGTTTGTCAAATTTGAGAAGAAATTTGGGATTTCTCCTCTCATGTTGCAAGATGTAAATTCCAAAACCACGGGCTGAAAAGTTTGCACAAAGGGTTGATCTTGATCGTCAATTTCCAATGATAATCCACTAGAACCTATACTAATTTGATCCAATCTAGATTTTTGGAACAAAGACAATGGCATATTGCCATTCAGCTCATTCATCTGAATATAAAGATATGAAAGCTTAGGAAGCTGAAGTATGCACGAGGGAAACTGTCCTGTTAGCTCATTCCATTCTAAATTCAGGTACTCAAGGGAGGGGATTTGACAAATTGAAATTGGAATTTGCCCTTGTAATCTATTCTGGAACAGAGATAAGTATTGAAGACCTATTAAACTGGACATGGTTACAGGAAGTTGGCCTGTGATATTGTTGTCATTGAGCATCAGTACACTTAATTTCTTAAGGTTTGTGATGGAAGAAGGTATCGACCCTTGGATCGAGCATCCATCAGCTCGGAAAAAGGTTAATGAAGTTGAGTTGCTTAACGAAGGAGGAATCATTCCACCTACCACTGTGAAACTTATGTCAAGAAATGTCAACTTTGACCATGGGACTGAAAACATTGAAACAAGATTGATGATCATAGCTGGATTACTAGCAACATATAGTTCCTCAAGTTGAGGAAGGTAAGGGATATGACCATCTAAATCATTGGAGCTAAAATCAAGAGTTGAGAGGGTTGTGAGGTTCGATAGCAGGTCAGGTATCGGGGATGTTAGAGTGTTAGAACTCATTTCTAGAGTAGAAAGATTAGTAAGGTTAAGTAATAGCCCTGTCGGAATTCTTCCTGAAATTTTGCAGTAGGACAATTGAAGTGACATGAGATTTGAAAGATCTGATATTGGTTTAGCCCAATGAAATGATTTGGAGGCCTTTGATAGATCAACACCTGTCAATACAAGATATCTGAGGCCTCGGAGTCCTTCTAACCACCTTAGATTTGGACTAAATAATCGACCATAGCTAATAAAAGATAGCAGTGAACCAAAATCCAACTTTGGTGGTAATGTCAAGCTAATAGTAATAGAAGATAAATCAATTACTAAATTAGCACACGAAAGATCAAGCGACCTTAGAGATGTAAGGTTTGAAAATTGTGTGGTGATGGAATCTTGAAACATAGAATTTGATAGATTGAGATAAGTCAACTTTGTTAAGTTTGATATCTCAGGAGGTAGTTTAGAGAGCATGAAGTTGTTGAAACTCAGGTCAAGATATCGCATATGGTTAAGAGTGAAGAGCAATGGAGATATAGTACCATTGAGGGCATTTGATGTGTTGTTAGGATCTGAAACAAGTTCCTTATTGACATTGATTATGACTTCATCCGGATTAGGATTCCGGAGATTGACAACAACAACATGACCTGAACTTGAACATTTGATTCCTTCCCAATTGCAACAGTTTCCACCTTGCCATGAAGATAACCGATCAGATGGATCAGTCAGCATTGATTGGAAGCTCCGTAGAGCTGCTCTTTCAGTTTCATGGCAGCCATAAACGATCGAAAAATGATTAAATAAAGCAGCAAATATAAGGAAAGTTTTGAGTGTCCACATAGCTTCAAGATGATGAACAATATCCTAGGTTGTCAAGTGTTAAGATTTATATAGCAGTTAAATGCTTATTGTCTAGCTAAACACTTGAACTATATAATTCTTAAGTTTCTTTCTTTGAAAATCTTCATGAATAAAACAGCATTATTTGGTCTAGGTTTTTACTAATGAATTGAACAAAATTGCATTCTGCAGTGGGCAGCCAGGTGCATAAAGCATCCGGCTTTCCCACAAAGGCTGCACCGCAAAGGGTATGATGCAGACAACATACCCTAATGCAAGCATTAGTGGCTGCTTCCACAGCTTGAACCCGTGAAACCTATAGGTCACATGGAAACAATTTTACTATTACTCCAAGACTCCCTTCGCATTCTACGGTCAATGACTTAACTTATATTTATCAAAATTCTCCAGAAACTTGATTTTATAGAGAAAAAAAAAAGGGACAGAGTGTTTGTAAGGTGTCTTCATTTCAGTTAATATCAGCAATTTTCAAATTGTTTAAAGAGAAGGTGGTTTACTTTGTCAAAGTCCTCTATCACATTTCCTCTAAAAAGATGATATATCTGTTTTTAGTACATATCAATTTATATGCCATTGGTGTTGAAAGCTATGTTTGGTCATTTTCCATGCCTTTTACAAGTGAGTAGCTTTTGCTTCTTGTGATAAAATGCAATTACTTCTTCAATCCAACAAATGAAAATTGTCTTAATCATCTTTTGACTTTGTTAGTTCTTCTATACACCAATTTCACCCCTATAAGCAAGTGGAGTTCTAAGAGGCCTTTTATGTTACATCTGTACTTTAAGTAAGACCATGTTGTATAGATAATTGGCAAACTTGATAGATGATTTTAGATTTTGATAATTGGCAAACTTGGCAAACGAGTTGTATAACAACTGCTCTCAATCTTTAATCAAAGATCTCGAAGAACCGTCCTGCAATGAGTGTCTTACCGTCTTTAATTGTCTAACTGACGCGAAATTTGAATAGTCAAGCCAATGGACTAGGAATACATGGTTAAAAAAAAAGGTAATGAAATATCACTTATCAAAAAACTAAAAGCGCTAAATCTAGTCTCCTTTTTATATACTAGTTTCTCAACACGTATTTTGCACGTATATGTCAAAACTTGTAGTGTACGATATTGTAAAATTATCAATGTTATTAAAACACAACTTTGGTTAAATAATTATGAATAAAAAAACGATGGGAGACTAGGGATCAAATTGCAATAGAGAAACAAAGACTAGATGATTTCTAAGTGATGTCTTCTCATTTCTCAAATCTTGATGGTCAAAGTTACCAAATGTCTATGTTGGTGGGATGTAACATGTACTTGATAGAATAGTAGAGATTCGCACATGCTGGCTGGACACCAGTGTTATCAAAGAAAAATCAACAAGAATCAAAAAGGCAAAATACATAATTTATCCATCAATGTTGCAGCGAAATCCCTGCTACACACCTCTCGTTCACGGAAAACCTTTTACACACCCAACCTTTTAAAATTGTGTCAAAGACACACTGTTTTTTACCAGATAGCACTTGCGTGTTTACACACAAAAAAAGCACACGAAGCCCGTAAAAAATCCCGTTTTTTATCTCCCTTCCCCACAGGAACCCTTCCCCTACCTCTGGTCTTCTTCCTCATACAGCCCTCCCCCTCATCTTCTTCTCGGATAGAATTTTTGTTGGTTTTTAATAGTTTATGGTCAAAATATTGTGAAAACCATTTAATTATGATAGATTTAAAAACTTTACCAGTAGATTTAATGTTTGGTGAAAAAAATCTAGAATCGATCATTGTTTGGGGTATCGAAAAAAACTTGAAAATTCAATTAGGTCTTTTTGATAATCAGGTTGTTGAACTCAATTTGTTGCTCGATTATTTTCGGCTAGTTGTTTAGATAGTGTGGTTCAATTTTTGGTGTAGTTGGAAACTTTCTCACAAACAACCATGATGGCAGCAACAATGGTGCTTAAGATACAACAACAACAACAACATAACCAGTATTATCCCACACCATGTGGTCTGGGGAGGATAGTGTGTATGCAGACCTTACCCCTACCTAGTGAGGATAAAGAGGTTGTTTCCAATATACCTAGTTAAGATAGAAAATGGGAAAATGTGTTTTAATTGCAATTTCTAATATTTTCCTTTTTAGAGTCAATGACACGTGTCACGGCCCTATTAGGACGTGACTTTCACTTTATCTGAAAAATTGGTCGAGCACAAAAGTGATGTGTCTTAGACACACATTTAAAAGATTGAGAGCGTAAAAGGTTTTCCGTGAACGAAATATGTGTAATAAGAATTTCGTTGTAAGGTCGACGGGTATTTTGCCATACAAAATATGCTAATTAGACTTTACATGGCTATATAACTCCTGAAACATAGCATGTTTCCACAGCAATGGTCCCCCAAGGGTCCACATATATAGATATTTCAAAAGAGTTGTTCACATACAAAAGATAAGATTTTAGCTTTTATACCAACCTTTGAAACGGAGAAATAACAAGTAAATAACTTGTCTTCTCCATGGCCCTAACTGCCGGAAGTAGTGCTTATTCTCTATCAAGATTTTATGTGCAAGCAGCCGACACCAAAGAAATTAAAGTGACAACAAAAAAAGAGACATGGCATGGAAGAAGAGAGCTTCTATTTTCAACAGTTATTGCAGCTGTCCAAGTTAATGATTCTAAAACTGAACTTCTCAAAAGTATGTTGCTTTGATTTCACATTTCATTAATTTTTATTGGGTCCTCTTGAGCCGAGGGTCTTTCAGAAACAGCCTCTCTACCCCTTCGGGGTAGGGGTAAGGTCTGCGTACACACTACATTCCCCAAACTACACTAGTGAGATTTCACTGGGTTGTTGTTAATCTTTATCGGTCACAATTTTATCATAATAATTAAAAATAATTTGCCTTTTAGGATATCTCAAGAAGTCAGAAGAGAACAAAGCCAAGAATGATAAGGAGGTAAATATCATGAGTTAAAATTTTATATATATATTGACAGTGTAAATTGATACATGTAACTAGTGGCGGAGCCACCTTATCCAAAGGAGTGTCATTCATATTGTGTAGCTTGGAATTCTTTTTTTATATGTTTATATTACTATACGTTGACTCCCCTTGACTTCATCGTGTGTTTACTTCTTTATATTTTGACACGCCTCAGTGAAAATTGTAGCTCCGATCACTGCATGTAACCGTCCATATAAAAGGTGGGATTAGTACCTGAAAACGTTAAAATACATTAGTATACAATGTTAATGTATATAAGGAAATCCAGATATCGTATATAGATTTGTTGACATATTGCTAAAGGAATTTCTACTTCCTATGAAGTGCATAAGGTCATAATATTTGTGGATTTTCATTCTCTTTTTTTGGTTTTCTACAATTTGCACAGTTATATGATTTCTACATCCTCTGCTTTGTTTTAATTATAGATTTACTGCTTTTTACCTTTGCTTCTTCTGTGTAGAGATTGGACAGTTACTATAAGCGCAACTATGGAGACTATTTTGGCTTTCTAGAAGGTGACCTGAAGCAAAGGAAAGAGCAACTCACTGAATCAGAGGAAGGCATTCTTAAGTGGCTTGAAAGCAACAAATGAATATCTCTCAAACTGGTTGTGAAGGCATATATAAGCAACTGATAGAAAAATTTTGGTGTAGTGATTGTATAAACTGGATACTATATTAGCATCAAATTATTCCTCTCACAAGCCTATCAAACTACTTTAGGGCTATTTGTGTAAGTTCTCTGTGCTACGTTGGCATTTCAGGGCTGTAATAGTTCCATTTCGGACAAGTTCAGGGGGGTAATAAGTACAAGCGTGTGACTGGTAATTCGAGTCAAATTCCGGGGTTTTCTTAAGCCTTGTATCCTACTTTTTCCATCCTTCCCACTTTCATTATACGGGTGTCAGATTATGTTGCTTGGACTCCTATACATATCTTGTACGGTGGAAGTATTCGACATTTTAGTGTCACGTTTATCACGCCCATTGGACATGAGTATGTTAAGAAAAATGAAGAATCCACGCAACATAAGTGAGAGATGAGATGAGACGAGGCTTCTCTTAATATTGTTTAGCTATATTTTTCATGTCTCCAATGTTGAAAGTAAGTTATACAAAATAATATTTGGTGACATACTTTTCTCTCATACTGCTCCAAGCCAATTATTCATTAGCATAACAAGGTCAGGATCAATAAGGATTAATTTTGGACACATTTACCATTAAAATGAAGGGGAGCGTTGGCGAAAAGTAAGAGTTGTCCTAGTGTAATCACTATACGAGAAGGGAGTGAATTGTAACCAATTTGAAAATCTTAGTTGACTATGTAGAAAATTAGTCGACTAGACTTTACACAGTGATTTATCACAGCAGAAATAAACTGAGCAGACATAAGTAAAGGAGGCACAGTAATTTTTATACTGGTTCAGTATCGGTGTGGTACCTATGTCTAGTTCTCTTGGGTCACAAGGGTTCTCTTAGATCTTCAATGATGGTTTTAGTACGTTCACCACTAACGATATACAGCAACGATGTTTCTTTCTAATATTAACGCAACTCTCGTTTTGTTTTCTAACTCTTCCTATCTTTTGTGACACTTATAGACTCAAGAATACAGTGTTTGCACTAAGAACTAGAAAGGTGCAAAAACAGATGATGTAGTTGTGTGCCTTTCGATGTCTTCTACTTCTTCCTTTATAGCTTGATGAGTTTTCTGTTTCCTTATCTTCTAGGATTGTATGGCAGTAATTATTTGAGACCTTCCCCGGTGAGGCATAGACATCTAAGAGTGAGACCCAAGGGTGGCCTCATGAATCTAGTTTGAAAGGATAACTAGATTCATCCTTAATCTTGACGAATTGGTTCCTCCATTTCTCCTTGATTAGAGCTTCCGCATATTGTTCTTGATTTGGTCTCTAGCCATGATTAGCTCTACTTTCATTCTTGCGGGCTTGAGGATCTTTGGCAAGGATGATTGATTGACTTTCCTTCTTTTTCTTTGATTTATTGATTCTTTTTCCATTTGATGCAAAGTTCAAAATACATAGTCGTTGAGTATGATCTTCTTTCCTTTCATCAATGTCATTGCTCTAAAAATCTGCACACAATGAGATATCATTAGCCAAGGCTTCTTTAGATTATTGAACATTATTAAAATTTTAAACTTAACAATCTCTCCCTTTTTTATGATGAAAATAATATAAAAAGAGTTCGACTAATTTACTGGATACTTCCCTTTTACGAGTGTACTTCTTCTCCCCCTGTCTTGGAGATATTTATTGTCTTCCTTGTTTGTTGCTCCCCTGTCTTTGTACTCTTTTTCTTCTTCCCCTTTGACATCAATCAAAAAGAGCAAGAAGAACAATAGCTTATAATATTACTAGTTAAGCAGGCAAAAAATATATGCAGCTAGCAAATAGAAACAGTTGCACAAATAGACTATTCCCAACAAATTTTGTTGCAAAGATTTTCTCAAAATGATAAGCGTCAATAATAATACGAGTTCTTAAAACCATGAATTCTAGATCATCTTTATCATTCACAAATAGATTTGCATCAAACATACGCACAGGCTCTTCATAGACAGTATCACCAACACTAGCAAATAGAGAGACAAGTTTCTGAGTTTCAAACACAGAGATACCATCACAGTGATAGCTTTGCATACATTTCAAACGAACAGTGTGACCATAAGCAATCAACTTTCCTTTGAAAGCAACAAACCTAGCCTTCTCTTCGGGGTCATATAAATTCATCTTGTCTTTAGGACCAAACTCTATACTTTTAGTTTTCCCTCTTTTCTGAGAAGATTGTTTGGGGATAGACTCCGTTGGACTATTTCCAGTCCTCTGGGAGATGTGAATATCTTCTTGATAATCACTGGAATCATCCTCGGTCAATAGATGTTCAGTGCTTTCTGAGGATTATACATCAACAGGATCATCAGTTTGATGGTTTTCCTTAAAGCGATGGCTTCCTCTGGGCATAGAGGAGGAAGAGGGCTTGGTTTTAGCCATGAGTAAAAGAGAGCAGAGAGAGAGAATTGAGTTTCTATGAGATAATTGGAGATATGATCGAGGCGGTAGCTGTTTAAAGAAGTTTCAATGGACGCCTCGATTCTCGGAGAGACGTGTGAAGAGCAACTGAAAAGTTGCCTTTGTAAGCCCGTCGTCAGTTCAGCAATTAAAGCATGTACAAACTAATCAAGTACTAAAAGATTTTTTTGTGGGCGAAAATTACGAAGAATATTTATGGAAAAATTATAAACTTAGAAAACACTTAGCACAGTTAGACGGGAATAGTACAAATACCAATTACCAATTTTATTACGAAGAAACAGAATCTTTCTTCAAGCAATGGTTTTGAAAAAATATCCGCTAAATAATTTTCAGTATTAACAAATTCTAACACAATATTGCCTTTAGCAACATGATCACGTATAAAATTATGCTTTATCTCATTATGATTAGCCCTAGAATGATGCACAGAATTTTGATAGACAAATAGTACTAGTGTTATCACACATAATAGGAACGCAGTTAAGGCGTAGATCATAATCTAACAGTTGATGCATAATCCATAGAACTTGTGTGAAGCAAATGCCTACAGCCAAATATTCCGCTTCAGTAGTATATAGGGCTACACAACTTTGTTTCTTGTTGTGCCAGGATATAAGAGATTTCCAAGTAATTGGCACGTTCCACTCATGATTTTCCTATCAATTTTATCTCCTACAAAATTTGCATCTGAAAAACCTTTGAGATCAAAGATATCTAAACTTTTGTACCATAATCCATAGTCGACTGTCCCTATTAAATATCTGAAAATACGTTTTACAGTAGTCAATTGGGATTCTTTAGGAGCTGACTAATATTTTGCACATTTGCAAACACTAAATATAATATCTGGTCGACTAGCTATAAAATAGAGTAGAGAACCAATAAAAACCTCGATACATTATTTTATCGACACTCTTAACATCTTTATTTTCATCAAAGGTAGTTGACGGACTCATAGGCGTCCCTATGGCTTTTGCATTAGACATGCCAAAGTTTTTGATGAGCTCTTTTGTGTACTTTGTTTGACTAATGAAAATCCCTTTATGTACTTGCTTGATTTGAAGCCCAAGGAAGAAAGTTAATTCTCCTATCATACTTATTTTAAATTTCCCTTTCATGATGTTTGAAAAGTCCTTGCATAAAACAGGATTAGTGCTGCCAAAAATAATATCGTCTACGTAGATTTGTACTATTAAATTACCTTCAGGTGATCGTTTTATAAAAAGAGTAGTATCAATATTACCTCTTTCAAACCCATGCTCAACTAAGAATGAACTCAACCTTTCATACCAAGCTCTAGGAGCTTGACCGTACAGAGCTTTGGACAGTTCGTAGACATGATTTGGAAAGAATTCATTTACAAATCCTGGAGGTTGCTTAACAAATACTTACTCAGAGATGAACCCATTTAAGAAAGCACTTTCCACATCCATCTGAAATAGTCTGAAACATTTGTGAGCAGTATAGGCTAATATGATGAGAATAGATTCTAACCTGGAAACAGGGGCAAAGGTCTCCTCGTAATCAATTCCTTCTTTCTATGAATAGCCTTGAGCGACCAGTGTAGCTTTATTTCATACTGCTTGCCCAGACTAATTCAACTTATTTCTGTACACCCATTTTGTCCCAACAATGGATGCATTTGGAGGTTTAGGAATGAGTTCCCATGCCTTACTTTTCTCAAATTGATCAAGCTCTTCCTTCATTGCAGTTATCCAGTTTTCTCACCCAAGGCCTCATCCACTTTTTTTTTGTTCCAACCGGGATATGAGAGTAATATTTGATGTCTGCTTTAGTGATCTTCTGGTTTTCATTCCATCCTAAGGATCTCCAATTATGTAGTTATGTGGATATTCAGGTTCACTTTTACATTCATTTGGAATAACTGATATTGGCTCCTTTTCAGCAGGATTTGACCGTTCAATTATAGAAGGTTCTTGATTGTCTATAGGATTGTTAGTCGACTGATCTAGCTGATCAGTGACCTCATCACGAGTGTTTTCACTTGTATTGATAGACTTTGGAACTATGAAAAATTCCTCATGTTCAGGAAGTTTATCATTCCTTAAGCGAGGGTTAGTGTCCACAAAAATAGCATATATGGATTCTTCAATGGAAAGAATGCGCTTAATAAAAACTTTGTATGCTCTATTAGAGAGGGAAAGTATCCGATAAAAATACCTTCATCGCTTTTGGGATCAAACTTATCAATATTGTCCTTTTCATTATTGTGAATGAAGCATTTGCAACCAAAAGGATGAAAATAACTGATGTTGGGTCTTTTACTTCTCCATAATTCATATGAAGTCTTCTTGAGAATAGGTCAAATTAAGAATTTGTTGATGATGTGACATGTTGTTCTTACAGCTTCTGTCCAGAAGTGGTATGGAAGTGAATTTTCCACAATCATAGTTCTTTCCATATCTTTCAAGTTTTTTTTTTGCGTTCTACCACTCCATTTTGTTGCGGTGATCTTGGAGATAAAAATTTGTGGAAGATCCCTTGATCCTTGCAAAAGTTCTCAAATGCTTTGCTTTCAAAATCTCCTCCATGATCACTTCTTATATAAGATATGTAGTAACCATTTTCTTGTTGTACCTTCTTGCAGAAGACTTCAAAGTTCCTTAATGCCTCACCTTTATGACTTAGAAAAATAACCTAGGTAAATCGAGAAAAAGAATTTACTATAACGAAGGCATATTTTCTACCACCTATGCTAGCAGTTCTAGTTGGACCAAAAGGGTCCATATGCAAGAGTTGAAGAGGCTCGGTAGTAGAAACAACGTTTTTAACTTTAAAAGAGGACCTGGCTTATTTTTCTAGTTGACATGCATCACAGATTTGATCTTTTGAAAAATCTAGTTTTGGAAGACCATTGACAAGATCATTTTTGGAAAGTTTATGAATAGTATGCATGCTAGCATAACCAAGTTTTCTCTGTCATACCCAAGGATCATCAATCATAGAGATAGACAAATTTGATTACCAAGACTATTAATGTTACTGATGACATAGACATTCATGTCTCTATTTCCAAAAAGAATAACTTTACCTGATTCGTCTTCAATAAACCAACTATACTTTTCAAAATGAATTGCATAGTCATTTTCACATAGTTGACTGGTACTGAGGAGGTTGTAGCAAAGTTCATCAACCAGGTACACTTTGTCTACATCACATGTTGAGTTGAGAGGAACTCTTCCAACTCCAATTACATTTCCTTTTGATTTGTCTCCAAAAGTGACTGTTCCTCCATCTAGTTTGGTGATAGCTTTGAGCAGTTGTTTGTCACCAGTCATATGTCTGGAACACGCGCTATCAAGGTACCATTTCCCTTTCCTATTCTTTTTGCAGTGTTCTTGCAAAAACAGATTACTTGTTTCTAGATACCCAAGCCTGCTTGGGTCCTGAATGGTTAGTGTTATGAGTATTAGCTTGACAGAGGGCTTGGGTCACCAGACCCATCTCCTGTTGTTCTTAAACCTGCATTGATTAGAGGTATGACCTAGTTTTTCACAATAAGAACATGAGGGGTCGTTAGAATTTTCAGAGACTTTTTCTCCTATGATTCTAAGCATGCAGTGGTTAGTGTTATGACTATTTTTGCCACAATGAGTGCATGCAGAGAGATTTCTAGTTCTAGTTGGAGAGTTATGAGAAGCAAACTAATTTTATATAACTGAACTATGACTGGTAGATTTTCGCAATCCATTCAGTTAAAGATTAAGTTCATTAACGCCATTTTGAAGTATATCTCTCTCAATTTCACACACTTCCAATTTCAGAGCCCAATCTTTCTATTCTTTTTGGATTTTTTGAAGTTTATTCAAAGATTTCTCAATATCTACGAGAGAAATATAAATAAATTCTTGGAGTTCATGATAGTTAGGACATGTAGGAAGACGTACCTCGCTTGTTCTTTCGTTTTCCATGAGACCAAGATCAACTGAGTCTTCATCGCTATCTTCTTTGATGGCCATGAGACACATGTTGGCAATTTCCTTGTGATCATATTCTTCTTCACCATTCCAAGCTCCAAAGGATTTCTTCTTTTGAAAATTCCTTCTTAATTTCTTTTTCAATTCAGGGCATTCGGCTTGAATGTGTCCATGTTTTCCACACTCGTAGCATCTTTCATCATTTTTCTCATTTTCATTATTCATCTTCCATTTTCTGAAATTTGATTTACCTCTTCTACTATTTCTGTTTTTCCTCATCATGCTTGTTACAACTTTGGAGAGGATAGCTATATTCTCATCTTGTTCTTGTAACGACCCGACCGGTTGTTTTGAGCATTTGCACTTCGCTCGGTAGTTTACGGGCATGAGTAGCTCTATATGAGGTATTATAACTTATATGAATCGTCGGCTTTGGTTTTCAGGTTATTCGGAATCATTTTGGAAGAATGAATTTCATTGTTGGGCCTTTAAGTCGAAAGAGTTGACCAAGTTTGATTTCTTGTGAATTTGGCTCCTGAACGGAGTTTTGATGGTTCCTTTAGATCCGTATGGTGATTTTGGACTCGGTCATATGCCCGGACATGCATTTGGATGTTTCTAGAATGTTTCGGCACAAGTTGGCAAAAATTGGATAATTGAAGGTTTGGAAAGTTCATAAGTTTGACCGGAAGTTAACTTTGAGGATATAGGATTCGGATTGTGGTTCTGGAAATGTGAATAGATTGTTCATGTCATTTGGGACTTGTGTGCAAAATTTAGATTTATTCCGGGATGATTTGATATGTTTCGGCGCGAGTTTTGGAAATTTAAAGTTCAAAGTTTATAGATTTCGATTTGAGGTGTGATTCGTCGTTTCAATGTTTTTATGTGTGTTTTGAGGCCTCAAGTAGGCCCGTGTTATTTTATGTGACTTGTGGGTATGATCGGACGGGGTCCCGAGGGGCTCGGGCGTGTTTCAGATTGATTTCAGATCATTTTCTTTAATGTTACAGCTGCTGGTTCTGGTGTTCCGCACCTGCGACTGGTATTGCGCAGGTGCGATGGTCACAGAAGCGTTACAGGAGTCGTAGAAGCTAGATGAGGTTGGGTGAGGAAGACCGCAGAAGAGGATTTTTGTAACGCACCTGCAGGCGCGCAGATGCGGGATTGGAAGCGCAGGTGCGGAAATCTTCGCAGAATCGGAATTTGTCATCCGCAGGTGCGGGGGTTGTTAGGCAAGGCCATTTTCGCAGAAGCGAAGTTTTTACCGCAGAAATGGTCGCAGATGTGACAATCTGTCTGCAAATACGGAATTGCTAGTCAGAATGCTATAAGTCGAGGGTTGGTCATTTCTATCACTTATTGAGCTATGGACTTCGGAATGGAGCAATTTTTGGAGAAAATTTCATCACAAGGATTGAGGTAAGTGTTCTCTACCCAGTTTTGATTACATTTCATGAACCTATCTTCATTGTTTGCAATTAGTTGATGAATTTTAAAGAGAAAATTGGAGTTTTGGCATAAAGTTTCATAATATAAATTTGTGAGTTTTGAACATCGATTTGGAAGCGGATTTGAGTGAAACTAGTATGGTTGGACTCGTAATTGAATGGGTTATCGAATTTTGTGAGTTTTGTCGAGTTTCGAGGTACGGGCCCGGGTTGGGATTTTGGGCCGATTTCGGGCTTTGATTCAAGATTGATCTTTTACGATCGGGATTGGTTCCTTTAGAATTGTTTGATGTATTTGAATTGTTGTTGGATATTTTTGAGTCGTTCAGAGTCGGGACGCGCGGGATGGAATCTTTGAAGCATCGCTTGGCTTGCTCGGCATTGGTATTGGCTCATTCGAGGTAAGTAACTCTTCTAAACTTTGTGTTGAGGGTATGAAACCCCGCAATACGTGTTATGTGATTGGTATTGAGGTGACTCACATGCTACGTGACGTGCGTGTGGGTGTGCACCATGTGAATTGGGACATTATTACTCCCATAGCACTGTATAGCGGCCCTAGTTTGTTGATAATTTTGTTTTCACCATGCGATAGAGTAATTGAGTTGTCAATCATGTTAAGTATCATGTTTAGGCTTTATGTTGATGTTTTTAGGACCCACAGTGGTCGTTTCTTGATGTCATCTCACCGATATCATTGATATTTTTACTTAGTCATATTCATGCATTTATATCATAACTCAGTATCGGGTGTTATTATTGATACATCATATCATTGTTGTCGGGCTAGTTTCATGACATTTTGAGTCCGTGAGCGAGACTGGAGAGAGTGATGACTGAGTGAGGCCGAGGGCCTGAGTGAGAATGGCATTATGGGTCGGGCCACGCTGCAGCATATTATATTATACATTATGGGTCGGTTGCACGCTGCAACAATATATTGATTATATTTTATTGGATCGGGTTGCACGCCACAACAATATTGGATCGGGATGCACGCCGTATCATATTGGATCGGGCTTCACGCCGCAGCAGTATTGGGTCGGGCTGCCGCAACAATATAGCACTTGGGCTGAAGAAGCCCCTCCGGAGTCTGCACACCCCCAGTGAGCACAGTCGACTATATATATATGTGAATCGGACTGCACATTGCAGTAATTATTAGACAGCACTGAGTGACTTAGTGTGCTGAGTATTGAGCCTAGTGAGAGAGGATGCGAGGCAGTGAGATTGAGTACTCTAATAGTGTGAGTACAATCTCTGAGATACATGGATTTGCATGCACACATGACATACATACATAGAGATGCCTTTTTCCTCATGCTATGTAGTATCACGTCATTCATGACTTATTATACACATTGATATATGGGTACAGAGAGGTATTTTATACTTGTTATTTGGAAGATGAAACATTTTATTTATCGTGGAAAGGATATTTGGAAAATTACAGTTTTCAAATATACTCGTACTTTTAGCATTTTCGATAAGAGATATAGTAATTTCTTTCACTGAGATATTTGAAAAACATGACCATTTTCTGGAACTGTGAACGGGCTGGGTATTTTTACTTTTGAGATATCTCTTTTATACTTGCATTTATGTTGTTATGAACTGTTGTGGAATATTGGTATTGGACCCGACCTTGTGTTAGCTCGTCACTAATTTCAACCTAAGAGTAGGTCTGTTACTTACTCAGTACATGGGGTCGGTTTTACTGATACTACACTTCTGCACATTGCGTGCAGATGTTGGTTGATGTTGTTGCTATGTTCGATGGTTGCAGGACTTGAAGATGTACATGCGTCCCTATTGTAGCTGCCTCCTTTGTTCGGGGTAACCTTAGATTATAAAACTCTTCTTATGTACTTTTCAAACAGACTATGTATTTATTTCATTTTCGCTTTGTAAACTCTATTCGTAGAAGCTCATGAATTGTACTACAGTCCTTGAAAAAATGTATAAAAATTCAGTAAATTACTTTCATTTAATTGTCGTGTTAATATAATTAAAATCGAATAACTATTAGTTGGCTTACCTAGCCGGTTGGGTTAGGTGCCATCACGACTAGTGGATTTGGGGTCGTGAAAGTTCTCCTCCGTCTTCTTCTTCTTCATTTTCTGATTCAGCCACAGTTACTTTGAATACATATGTCTTCTTTTTTTTCTTGTTAAACTTGCTTGTCTAAATGTGTATTCTCAAACCCAATTAGATCACCTCTGAGTTCAGCATAGGACATGTCAAGATCCTGACATTTCAAAGTAATGACTTTGGGTTGACAAATTGTGGAAAAACTTCTCAGAATTTTTCTGACTTGTTCTCCACATTTGATTGGTCTACCAAAGGATTTCAAGTCTCCGAGGATTTTGCTGAACCTAGAAAACATTTCCTCTAATGATTCTCCATCCTTCATTTGAAACAATTCATAATCTCGAACTAGGAGATTGATCCTTGTCTCTTTCACCTTGTTAGTTCCTTCATATGTGACTTCTAATTTATCCCACATTTCTTTTGCAATTTCACAACTCGATGCTTTTTCGTATTCTTTCCCGCTTATAGCATTGTACAATAAATTTTTTGCCTTGGCATTCACTTGAATAACAGTTGATTGTTCTTCAGTGTAATTATCTATATCAAGAGGATCGGATGATACTATAGTTTCACTATCTTTATCCTTCTTTGAAGGAATTGGAAGATTTCCTTTTTTGATCACACGTCAAACATTAATGTCACATGAAATAGTGTAGGTCTCCATGCGCACTTTTCAATGAGAGAAGTGTTGGTCGTTGAAGTAAGGGGGTCGTACCTGAGAGGTTACTTCTTGAATTAGTGCTCCAACGACTGTGTTTGGTGCTATGACCTTTTCCTCACTTGCTCTTAAGCAATGTTCGTGAGTCTTGCTCTTATACCAATTGAAAGTACAAAAAAGGGAGGGGGGTGAATTGTAACCGATTTGAAAATCTTAGTTGACTATGTAGTAAATTAGTTGACTAGACTTTACATAGTGATTGATAAACAACAATCACCCAGTATAATCCCACAAGTGGGGTCTGGACACAGTGATTGATCACAGCAGAAATAAACTTGGCAGACGAAAAAGTAAAAGAGTCACATCAATTATTATATTGGTTCAATATCGTGTAGTACCTACGTCTAGTTCCTTGGGTCAAAAGAGTTCTCTTAGATCTTCAGTAATAGTTTACAACAGTGATGGTTTTAGTACGTTCACCACCAACGATATACAACAACGATGTTTCTTGCTAATGTTGACACAACTCTCGTTTTGTTTTCTAACTCTTCCTATCTTTTGCGACACTTGTAAACTCAAGAATACAGTGTTTGTACTAAGAACTAGAAAGGTGTAGAAACAGATGATGTAGTGGAGTGCCTTTCGATGTCCTTCTACTTCTTCCTTTATAGCTTGATGAGTCTTCTGTTTCCTTGTCTTGTGGGATTGTATGGCAGTAATTATTGGAGACCTTTCCTTGTGAGGCATAGTCATCTAAGAGTGAGACCCTAGAGTAGCCTCATGAATCTTGTTTGAAAGGATAACTAGGTTCATCCTTAATCTTGATGAATTGGTTCCTCTGTTTCTCCTTGATTAGAGCTTCCGCAGATTGTTCTTGATTTGGTCTCTAGCCGTGATTAGCTCTCTTTCCATTATTGCGTGCTTGAGTATCTTTAGCAAGGCTGATCGATTGACTTTCCTTCTTTGTTATTTGATTGATTGATTCTTTTTCATTTGATGTAAAGTTCAAAATACATAGTCGTTGAGTATGATCTTATTTCCTTTCATCAATGTCGTTGTTCTCCAAATCTACTCACAATGAAATCTCATTAGTTAAGGCTTTAGATTATTGAACACTATTAAAATTTTAAACTTAATAATCACGAGGTCAAGGTTCAAGCCTGGGAAACAGGTAGCGTCATACAAAAATACAAAGTAAGACTGCATACAATAGACTCAATATGGTTTGACCCTTCTCTGGACCCTCAACATAAAAGAAGCTTAGCGCAACTGACTTTCCTTTTACTTAACATTAATAGCGNGGGGGGGGGGGGGGGGGGGGGGGGTTCGGCCGAACTCAGTAGGTTTTGTTCAAACTATGTATTTGTCTTAAAATATCCATTGTAAAGTAACTTTAAAATATTACAATCCCGAACTCACAAGGTTCAAATCTTGGTTCCGCCTCTGATTAATATAAAGAACATTAATGGAAACTATACAAATTCCATAGTAATTCAGCTACTGGAAAAGAAATGTACACTTACATAAGAGAAATTAAACTCCTGAAAGACACGGAAGAATGTAGATGTCCATTTTAGCTAATTGAATCTCCATTCTCATACTTGTAAATTGTAATCCACTATACTGCTGTTAATGATTTTCTCCCACCAAATTTGGGTTAAGCAGCTCTAAGATCTTCTTCTAGTATTCAAATGTGGGTGCTTTTATGAATCATAACATCGTATCAACAAAAGTTGTTATTCAATTTGCATATTTATGCAAGCATTTGGTTTATAATTGTTTAGAAATTCATTCTGGACTAAAAAAAAATTAATGAATTTAATTATAAGCTGTTAATATTGCATAAAATAAAACATATATCCTTTCTTAACGCGAGTAAACTAATGTTAGAAACTAGAGACGAACAAATTAGGAACTACTTCTGCTAGAAATATTACCATATTTAATGATCTTACCTAATGTAACGGTACTTTTTGCAGGAAAATCAGAAGTCATTTGCACATATTCAACAATTCTGTAATCTCTATAGAGTGATAAGTATTTATTAACAAATAAAAAGCAACATTATCAGCTCCAGAAATTGGTAAAATCACATGCCAGACAATCTTTCCACCCCGAAGTGAAAAGAAAACAAAAAAAAGAAGAAGGAAAGGTAAGACGCAAGACGAAAAGAACATTGGGTTTGGATTGAAATTTTGAGCAGAATCCAAAATGGATAATTAAGCCTTCTTCACATTCAAAATGGGCGTTACAGTTCTTCTCTTTTTCTTCAGGTTAATTACCCAGTGATTTTACCTTGTTTATTCAGTGAATTGAGTGATGAATATTTGTGGGGGTTTTCAGGTTTTTGATAACTTTCTTAATTTTTTATTTTATTGGTGTGAGCATGTGATTTTTACTCGCCATATCGTCCTATAAAAATCTCAATAAATCAATTGATTTTATGAATACTGGTTGATCTTTAAGTTATTAATTGTGAATTATTCGCATTGTTTGCATATCCACAATTCATCTTTCAAAATCATTAAAATTTTTGCATTATGAAGTTATTCGTTGTAATTAATTAAATAATAGACAAATGACGAGTATTTAACGTAATGTAATTTTTAATAAATTACTATGAAATTAATCATTTTATTCGATAAATCATAGTTTTAATTAAAAATATATAATTGATTGTTTTATTCTTAATTAATATGTAAATATATGAAAAATAAGGTTTGAAATTAATTGCTACATTTTTTGATTAAGTTAGAGTTTAATTAGAATATTAAGTTAATTAACTAAGAAAACAAAATCGGACCTGGGCCAAGGAAGACCCAGGCCCAACCCCTATTTTCTATGCACTCAGATAGCCAGGCCCAAATCCCCTACCCGGCTTGCCCCAGCTTAACCAAAACGACGCCGTTTAAGCCAAGTTCAACCTCAGCCATTGATCTATCCTTGATCCAACAGCTGGGAACTGACCACTCTTTTAGTATTTAACTGTCTGAACCCCACCCCATACCCTCATTCAATCTGAAACCCAACCCCATACCTAAACCCTAGCCGCCCCCATTTCCTTCATCTCTCTCGAACTCTAACACCTAAACCCTAGCCGCCCCAGAATCCCACCGCCGTCCGGCCACCGGACCTTCTCCAATCACCCCCAAACTTTCACCCTGTGATCCTCTCCGCCCCCTTAACCCCATCCCACCATCAGCTTCCCTAAAAAACCACTCGAATTCCTTCGATTTCATATCTAAGAAAGGCAGAAAACTTAGTTTCCTGTTACCAGGCCGATCCGGAACAATTAATGGTTCAAAGCCACATGAGTCAACAACTCTTGATGAGAGCTGTTGATTCATGTGGGTTTGGATCATTTCCAAACCCTGCCGGAGTTTGTTAGTACCCCACTGGTACCCCTTCCCCCTTGTATCTTTTTTTTCTGATATTGCTTCACTTTTAGAAAGAAAATGAAACTGCATGCCTCACTGTTTAACATATGTTTGTAGCATTTTGTTTGTTCTTGACTTAGTTTAGATCTGTAAATGCATTTATGCTATGTTTAGCCGATTAGCTTGAAATCTTTGATTCGAGTTTAGTTTTGTTGAATATC
>ML363856.1:0-20242 GCA_005239505.1 Nicotiana paniculata | reverse complement strand
TATTATTATTATTATTATTATTATTATTATTATTATTATTATTATTATTATTATTATCATTATGATTATTATTACTATTATTATTATTATTATTATTATTATTATTAGTGTAAAAACATTTGAAAAGAATTGTCCTAGGGTTAAAGTAATACGGATCACATCAATGCAATACCCAGTATGTCACATCCTCAATGAGGGGATACACGTGGTATTAACGCAACGGTCATCATATCTGTATTCTACCCTTCCCACCCCATAGAGGTTATTTAAAATGCACGTGCTGGTCACGAAAGCTTATTGTGTGCTATTACTCGTCCCATCCTATAAGCCCTGGAGGGTATTTAGGACTACTAATCCTACAATGTGGGTACTAGGCTGAACCCCTTGGCTTTAAAGAGATAAAATTCTAAGCGACATGTAAAACAAATAGGACTACAGATGTAGAAACACATAAAGGCAGTTAAAGGGCTCACATATCCCTCCACAGGTAAACACATAAATAGCACGTCTCAAACAATCAAGGTCTCAAAGACAGGATTTAAAACAGGAGTTTTAAGTTGGAAAATAATAGGTTTTGGCGGGTTTTAACAAAGGGAATGATTTTGAAAACTCGAAAATAAAACAGGAAATTCACTTAAAACAGAGTAGTTTTCAGGAAAGAGTGATGGATTCTGGAGATCCAGTATATCAAAGACAAGAGCAGGAATTTAAAATGCTCAACAGCTAGATACTTTTCTCAGTAAAACAAGTGAATAATTCCAGAAAAGCCGGTAATTGGAAGTGAGGCAGGACTTTTAAAATAACAGAGGGTGATTTCGAAAAGGAGTGACTAACTTTGAAATCTAGTAATTCAGCATAGAGCAAGAATCAGTAGTCTAAAGGAGTTTTAGTAAAAGGAGAGTGAGTGCACAATTTCAAGAACCAGTAATTTGAAAAATAGAGCAAGGGTTTAGAAAAAAACAGAATGATTTGCGTGAACTTCAGATAAGGAGAATCATTTTGAAAATCCATTAGTTGCAGGAGTAAAAGTAGTGACAAACAACAATGTTCTAAGGTTTTCAGAAGAGACTGATTAGTTCTAAGGATCACTTTTAATACAAGCAAGACATAGAACGATTGATTTTTATTTCATTAGGCCTAAGGTTTGCCTAGACGTTCGTAATACTGATTATTTGTCTTATGAGAATCAAAACTAGTGAAATGCAAGTCCTTAACCCTGATTTTAAAGACATGGAATACATTGAAGACAATGTTGAATTGGCAGAAACATTTTTAGCCATTTTTACATAGTTTTAACGAGGTTATTAGATTTCATACATATGGACTAGGTGTTCAACAGAAAACAAACATGATGAAAGAAAAATCCTAGAGAACATTGTATCTAATGCACACATGGGTACCTAAAACATGGTTTCTAAATGTAGTGCTTATGAACAATACAGCAGCAGTAACGTTATAGCAGCTCATTACTTTGTTATAGTTATTAACTATGAGCAGGACTTATAAGAGGACATGAATATAGTAGACATGCTGAAATAAAGAATTAAACATGATTTATAATGCATGGTATGCATGTCCTAAACATGATGCTATTGCACACATAGGTAATAAATCCTATAGTCATGATTTCTACATGTACCTACCTAAGCATGCATAATCCTTTCCCATAATCACTATCAAGGCCCAAATATTCTTTTACAGATTATTACAGGCCAGGAATAATGAATTACATTATTAAAAGGAAAATAGAAGTTACTTCAATATGGAGCCTTCAATCAGGCCCATTGTTCCAACATCAATCCTTTCGAGTTTCACAGCCTTACATGGTCTGGGTGCGACAAAGCTCCTTAAGGCCCTCTTGGGTCCCTCTCCAATACCAGCACCCAGATATAATTGTCAAAATTAAGCATGTGCAATGTGGAAATACTAGCCTCAGTGTGTCAAAGTTCAGAGGGAACTCGAGAGATCCCCTAAGCAATGCTCACATTGAGGGGGTGGAACCTACGTCTCTAGGAATAATGTAAAGTGCCAGAAGTGAGTTTGAAAAAATAGAAGAGTTTTGAAAGAGGGTTCATAAACCAGAGAATTTTGGCAAAAATAGTTTTTGGAAAAAGAGACGAGTAAGGAACAACCTTCACACAACATCAGAGATGCACATCCAAAACACACAGCATTATAACAGGTTCAGACATTACAAGAGTGGTAATGGGGATGGGAACATGTAGAACATTTAATGGTAAACAATCCAGTGAAAGATCTAGGAATGGTTTGGACATGATCAGAGATTGCTTACTCAGACATAGCCATAAACCAACCATAAAGGAGTCACATAGAGAGGGTCAAGGGTGTGACGACTCGGTTAGTCGTCTTAAGAATTAATGCCCCAATCCCCTATTTACTATTTTCCCTAAGTCTATTTCTGCTAAATTGAATTACCGGGACGTTCGGTTTTTAGTTTCGGAGAGTTTTGGGACATTTAGTCCCTAAATGAGAGCTTAAGTGTTGGAAAGTTGCCCGTAGTCGGAGCAGTGGGAAGACGGCCTCAGAATGAAAATTCGATGGTTTTGTTAGCTGTGTTAGCTTCGTTAGGTGATTCCGGGGTTGGGAGCGTGCTCAGAATGTATTTTGGAAGTCCGTAGCTCATTTAGGCTTGAAATGCCGAAGTTTGAATTTTTGAAGTTCTGGTCCGATATTGAGATTTTGATCCGAGGGTCAGAATGGAATTCCAAAAGTTGCAGTAGTTCCGTCATGTCATTTGAGATATGTGTGCAAATTTCACTTCTTTCGGACATGTTTTGGTTAGATTTTTTATCGAAAGCGTGTTTTGATGAAATTGGAAGTTCTTAGGCTCAAATCCTTGTTTAATTTGAGATTCTGATGTTGTTTTAGGTGGTTTAATGATTGGTACAAGTTTGAATATTGTTATGGGAGAAGTCTGTAGGTTTGGTTGACGTTCCGGGGGCCTCGGGGGTGTTTCGGATGCTCCACGGGCCATTTCCTCCTATTTTTGAACTGATGTTGCTGTTCCTGGTATGCCTTCATCGCGTTCGCGAGCTTCCCTTTGTGTTCGCGAATGCTTATTTGAGCACGTGGAAATTTTCTTCTTCACGTTCGTGTCCTCCTCCACGCATTCGTGTAGAGTAATTTTGGAGGAGGAACAATTTTCCTCTTTGCGTTCGCAACCGGTCCCTCCGTGTTCGCGTTCGCGTAGCTTCACCTCTTCTTCCATCGCGTTCCCGGCTAAGCCACCGCGTTTGCGTAGCTCTATTTGGCCCTGAGGGCTGAGCCTATTTTATTCATCGCATTCGCATTCGCATTCCCCGTGTCGCGTTCGCGTAGCCTTGTCAGCTCAGGCCTTCGCGTTCGCGTACTGCTCCTCACGATCGCAAAGAGAAATCTTGGCAGCCTCCATTTTTCTTCTTCGTGAACGCGTGACTTCCTCCGCGTTCGCGATTCAATAAATGACTGGGCAGTATAAACATCTCAAAATCCAAAGGTTAACCATTTTTACCAAAACTCAAGCTTGAGAGCTCGGATTTGAGAGAGATTTCGAGGGTTTTTTAGAGGCAACGATTGGGTAATGATTCTAAATTTTTTTTTCTTATAACACGCTAATTTAATAACGAATTCTTCTTCTAATTTCGGATTTTGCATGGAAAATGGGTAAGACTTCGTAGACCAAATTATTGAATTTTGAGTGGGTGATTGACCTCCGATTTGAGAGATTTTTATATGGTTGGACTCATGAGAGTACGAGGGTACTGAAAATGAAAAATTTTTCCGATTCCGAGATGCTGGCCTGAGGGGTGTTTTGGTCATTTTACCTAATTTCGCGCCTTAGCTTTGAATTAAATAGTAGAATCAATTTCTTGAGATGTTATCTACGATATGTAATTTAATTGTATAGATTTTGGCGATCTGGAGTCGGATACTCGTGGCAAACGTGTGATTTCAAGTTGATATTGAGCCGATTCGAGGTAAGTGGCTTGTCTAACCTTGTGTGGGGGGACCTTACCCCTTAGGGTGTGATATTTGGTAATTGAATGCCTTGTACGTGAGGTGAAGAGCGTGTACTTGTGCTAGTTGTTGAAAATCCGGTTTTACTTTAAATATTTAGCTTGAGTCTCTTCCTTACCTGTTTTATTCTAATTGCAACTATAGTCTATGTTAGCTTAGAAAATCATACCTAGTTGCCCTGAATTACCTATTTGCTTAAATTGCCTTAACTGCACTACGTGAAGAATGTTAGACTAGAATTACTTGTTGACTTGTATTATGCACTCTAATTCTGAACGTCTTCTTGTTGTGGCTATGTATTTCCTTTGGGACTACGGAACGTTATTCCGGGATAGCCCCTGCATATTTACTTTGGGACTCCGGGATGTTATCCTGGGAGATCCTCCTGCATATTTACTTTGGGACTACGGGACGTTATCTCGGGAGATCCCCTGCATATTTTCTTTGGGACTACAGGACGTTATCCCGGGAGATCCCCCTGCACATTTACTTTGGGACTACGGGACGTTATCCCGAGAGATCCTCCTGCATATTTACTTTGGGACTATGGGACGGTATCCCGGGAGGTCCCCGCTGCACAGATGATGATCCTTCGGTTATACATGTGATGGACTACGGGATGGTATCCCGGGAGATCCACTAGACAGTTTAGAAAAGGACTACAAGACGGTATCCTGGGAGATCCTCATTGTTACCGTTGTTATTGATTCGTTCGTACTCCGTGTTTACGTTGTTCTTGTGTTTTCTTATTGCCTTGTTTGAACTAGCTTACTTCACTGATGTATTCATTATTACTATATTTTTTCATATTGTAAATCCCTATTATATTGTTTGACCTCAGTAGGGCCCTGACCTTCCTCGTCACTACCCGATCGAGGTTAGGCTTGGCACTTACTGAGTACCTCTGCGGTGTACTCATGCCCTTTCATGCACATGTTTTTCATGTGCAGATCCAGGTACCTCCACTAAGGCGCACTATCCCCGAGGTTGAGAGATACAGCAGAGACTTTGAGGTACATCTGCCGCGTCCGCAGACCAGGAGTCTATCTTATTCCAGCTTTTTTGTGAAAAGTTTATCCTTCCTTACAGTTGTATAGACATTCTGGAGTTAGAGCAGTGAATTATATTCTGTTAGCCTGTGGTTTCCGTGAGTTTTCGGGTTTTGGGGTGATGTTGTAGAATTCCGTATTATTTTAGGTTGTATGTGCCAAGTGGCATTTATATACAGTCTTTCTTTTATATTGTTCAGCTTTCTTTTACTTAATTATTCCGCAAATTATGTTGTTATTCCGCATTGCTAGGCTTACCTTGTTATAGGGACTAGGTGCCATCACGACATGTTCACGGAAGGCGAACTTGGGTCGTGACAGGTTGGTATCAGAGCGCTTGGTTCATAGGAGTCACAGAACACATGCCGGTTTATTAGAGTCTCGTTGATCGATACAGAGACATCTTTACTTGTCTACGAGAGGCTATGTAACTGTTTAGGAAAAAAAATCTTCACTTCATTGATTTCCTTGTCGTGCAGTATTTTTGACATCATTTCTAAACCTCTGTTTTCTATTCTCTCACAGATGGTGAGGACTCGTGCTACTCGGGACGATCAGGCACCCGTGCCCCCTACTGCACCCACTAGAGGCCGGGGCCGAGGACGCGCACGTGGTGCAGTGAGAGCACCTGCACGAGCTGCTGCCGGGGTACCACCAGCAGATCCAGCCGAGGTTTAGACACCTGACACGCCTACTGCCACCACTACTCCAGCCTTTCAGGAGAAATTAGCTCAGTTCATGTCCATGTTCACCACTCTGGCTCAGGCAGGGTTGCTTCCCCTTGCTCCAACCACATCTCAGGCCGGGGGAGGAGCACAGACTCCTGCCACCCACACTCCTGAGAAGCGAGTGCATGTGGAGCAGGTCCCAGAGGTCATTCATGTGCCGCCAATAGTGCCAGTTCAGCCCAAGGAAGGGTCAGCTGCTTCAGAGGACGAGCAACGAAGACTTGAGAGGTTCAAGAAGTATGACCCTCCGGTATTCAATGGACTAGCATCAAATGATGCCTTGGTATTTCTGGAGGAGTGTCATCGTATTCTTCGCACTATGGGTATAGCCGGATCTAGTTGGCTTTCCTTTACTACCTTCCAGCTTCGCGGAGCCACCTATGATTGGTGGCGCACCTATGAGTTAGATAGTCCATACGGGGCTGCTTCACCGACCTGGACCCAGTTCTCAGATATGTTCCTGAGAGAGTTTGTGCCTCATAGCCTCAGGGATGCATGGCGCGCAGAGTTTGAGCATTTGCGCCAGGGTTCTATGACAGCTTCAGAGTATGCTATCCATTGCACCAGATTGGCTAGGCATGCACCGACTTTGATTGCTACTGTCCGCGAGAGGGTTCACCGGTTCATTGAGAGTCTTGTTCCACCCATCAGATCTAGCATGGCTTAAGAGTTGGAGGACATTCATTATCAGCATGTAGTGAGCATTGCTAGGAGGATTGAGGCTATGCTCGCTAGGGAGCGAGAGGAGAGGGAGGCCAATAGGTCTCGAGAGTCGGGCCACTACTCTGGTGCCCGTACCCCAACAACAGGTCATCATGGTAGGGGTTATATGGTCCGCCCAGTTCATTCAACTCTTCCAGCAGCCAGCGGTACCCAGCTCCACCCAGGCCTCAGGAGCCTTATTATACATCTCCAGATTCTAGCGTGCCTCTTGCGCGGAGTACTTTCAGAGGTCAGTCTAGTAGACCTGGCCCAAGCCAGTCACAGCTACCGCATCCTCCCAGAGCTTGTTTCGAGTGTGGCGATACACGTCATGTGGTTAGGGACTGCTCCAGACTTATCAGGGGTGCATCTTCACAGACTTTTCAGCCACAGCATGCTCAGCAGGGTTCTCAGGCCATGATCACAGCTCCAGCTGCTACTCCACCTACCCAACCAGCTAGGGGCGAAGGTCTAGGAGGTAGAGGTCTCCCTCGAGGGGCAGGCCAGGACAAGCCAGATATTATGCTATTCCTGCTTGTACCGAGGCTGTTGCCTCTGATTCTATCATCAGAGGTATTATACTGGTTTTTCAAAGAGATGCAATGGTTCTATTCGATCCAGGCTCCACGTATTCATATGTGTCTTATTATTTTTCTCTGCATTTGGGTATAGCCCGAGATTCTTTGGGTTCTCCTGTTTATGTTTCTACTCCCGTGGGGGATTATCTTGTTGTGGAATGCATTTATCGATCGTGTTTGGTTACTATTCGTGGTTTTGAGACCAGTGCGGATTTATTGTTACTCGATACGGTGGATTTTGATATTATCTTGGGCATGGACTGGTTGTCGCCCCATTATGCTATTCTTGATTGTCACACCAAGACCGTGACGCTGGCTATGCCAAGTGTTCCGCATGTTGAGTGGAGTGGTACTTTATATCACACTCCCCGTAGAGTTATCTCTTTTCTTAGAGCTCAGCGTATGGTTGAGAAGGGGTGTGCCGCGTATTTGGCTTATGTGAGATATGTCAGTGTTGGTACCCCTTTTGTTGATTCAGTTCCAGTAGTACGGGATTATCCCGATGTATTTCCAACTAATCTTCCGAGCATGCCGCCTGATAGAGACATTGATTTTGGCATTGATTTGTTGCCGGGCACTCAACCCATTTCCATTCCTCCTTACCGTATGGCTCCTCCTGAGTTGAAGGAGTTGAAAGATCAGTTACAAGAATTGCTTGATAAGGGTTTTATTCGACCCGGTGTTTCACCTTGGGGTGATCTTGTCTTATTTGTGAAGAAGAAGGATGGTTCTATGCGCATGTGTATTGATTATCGCCATTTGAATAGGGTTACAGTGAAGAACTTTTATCCTTTGCCTCGTATTGATGATCTATTTGACCAGCTTCAGGGCACACATGTATTTTCTAAGATTGATTTGCACTCAGGTTACCATCAGTTGAAGATTCGGGAGCCGAATATCCTGAAGAGTTCTTTCAGGACTCGGTATGGCCATTACGAGTTTCTAGGTATGTCATTCGGGCAGACTAATGCCCCCGCTACATTTATGCATTTGATGCACAGTGTGTTCAGGCCATATCTTGACTCGTTCATCATTGTTTTCATAGATGATATTCTTGTCTACTCTCGGAGTCGGGAAGATCATGAGCAGCACCTGAGGATAGTGCTTCAGACCTTGAGAGAGAAGAAGTTGTATGCAAAATTCTCAAAATGTGAGTTTTAGTTGAGTTCTGTGGCATTCTTAGGCCACGTTGTATCGAGTGAGGGCATTCGAGTGGATCCGAAGAAGGTAGAGGCCATGCAGAGTTGCCCCAGGCCGTCCTCAGTTACAAATATTCGCAGTTTCCTTGGCTTGGCGGGTTACTACCGCCGTTTTGTGGAGGGATTTTCATCGATTGCATCCCCTATGACCAGATTGACCTAGAAAGGTGCTCCGTTTCAGTGGACAGAGGAGTGTGAGGCGATCTTTCATAAGATCAAGTCAGCTTTGACTACAACCCCAATCTTGATATTGCCTACTGGTTCGGGGTCTTATACAGTTTATTGTGATGCCTCGCGAGTTGTCCTTGGAGAGGTGTTGATGCATGACGGTAGGGTGATTGCCTACGCATCCAGACAGTTGAAGGTACATGAGAAGAATTACCCTTTCCATGACCTTGAGTTTGCTAACATTTGATCATTCCTTGAAGATTTGGCGTCATTATTTGTACGGTGTGCCTTGTGAGATTTATACTGACCACTGTAGTTTGCAGCACATATTCAGGGCAGAAGGATCTAAATTTGTGCCAGCGTAGATGGTTAGAGTTGCTAAAGGACTATGACATCACTATATTATACCACCCCGTGAAGGCTAATGTGGTGGCTGACGCCTTGATTCGCCGGGCAGAGAGTTTGAGGAGTTTGGCATACCTTCCTTCAGCTGAGAGGCCTATAGACTTAGATGTTCAGTCCTTAGCCAGTCAATTCGTGAGATTGGATCTTTCTGAGCCTTGTCGGGTATTAGCTTGTGTGGTTTCTCGGTCTTTCTTATTCGATTGTATCAGGGAGCGGCAGTAGGATGATCCTCATTTACTTGTACTCAAGGACACGGTCAAGCACGGTGATGCCAGGGATGTGGCCATTGGAGATGACGAGGTATTGAGGATGCAGGGTCGAATCTGTGTGCCCAATGTTGATGGGCTTCGGGAGTTGATTTTAGCAGAGGCCCATAGTTCGCGGTATTCCATCCATCCGGGTACAGTGAAGATGTATCAATATTTGAGGCAACACTATTGGTGGCGAAGAATGAAGAAGGATATAGCAGATTTTGTAGCCAAGTGTCTCAGCTGTCAGCAGGTCAAATGTGAGCATCAGAGAACGGGAGGGTTACTTCAGCATATTGAGCTTCCAGAGTGGAAGTGGGAGCGGATCACCATGGACTTTGTGGTTGGGCTTCCTCGGACTTTGAGGAAGCATGATGCTATTTGAGTGATTGCGGATCGGCTGACCAAATCTGCCCAATTTATTCTAGTACTGACTACTTATTCATCGGAGTGGTTGGCGGAGATTTATATTCGGGAGATCATTCGTCTGCATGGTATTCCAGTTTCTATTATTTCAGACAGAGGTACTCAGTTCACTTCACAGTTCTGGAGAGCCGTTCAGCAGGAGTTAGGTACTAGGGTGGAGTTGAGCACAACATTTCATCCCCAGACGGACGGACAGTCCGAGCGCACTATTCCGATTCTTGAGGATATGCTCCGTGCTTGTGTGATTGAGTTTGTAGGGTCTTGGGATCAGTTCTTTCCCTTGGCGGAGTTTGCTTACAACAAAAATTATCAATCCAGCATTCACATGGCGCCGTGTGAGGCTTTATATGGTAGGAGGTACAGATCTCCGGTGGGTTGGTTCGAGCCGGGTGAGGCCAGGCTATTGGGCACAGAGTTGGTTCATGATGCATTGGACAAGGTCAAGGGGATTCAGGATTGACTCCGTACAGCACAGTCCAGATAGAAGAGTTACATGGACCGGTAGGTTCGTGATGTTTCATATATGGTCGGGGAGCGAGTTCTGCTTGGGGTTTCGCCTATGAAGGGCGTTATGAGATTTGGGAAGAAAGGGAAGTTGAGTCCGAGGTTTATTAGTCCTTTTGAGATATTGAGGTGTGTTGGGGAGGTTGTTTATGAGCTTGCCTTACCTCCCATCTTGGCAGGAGTTCATCCGGTATTTCATGTTTCGATGCTCCGGAGATATCACGGTGACCCGTCTCATGTCTTGGATTTCAGCTCAATTCATTTGGACAAGGATCTATCATATATTGAGGAGCCTATAGCTATATTGGACAGGCATGTCATAAATCTCTGGTCGAAGAACATTACTTCAGTAAAAGTTCAGTGGCGGGGTCAGCCGGCCGAGGAGGCGGCCTGGGAGACCGAGCAGGATATGCGCAGCAGTTACCCTTATTTTTTCACTACTTCAGGTATGTCTTTATGATCGTTCGAGGAAGAACGAATTTTTAAGTGTAGGAGAATGTGACAACTCGGTCAGTCGTCTTAAGAATTAAAGCCCCGATCCCCTGTTGACTATTTTCCCCAAGTCTATTTCTGCTAAATTGAATTACCGGGACATTCGATTTTGAGTTTCGGAGAGTTTTGGGATATTAAGTCCCTAAATGAGAGCTTAAGTGTTGGAAAGTTTCCCGTAGTCGGAGCAGTGGGAAAACGGCCTCTGAATGGAAATCTGACGGTTCTGTTAGCTCTGTTACGTGATTTCGGGGTTGGGAGCGTGTTCGGAATGTATTTTTGAAGTCCGTAGCTCATTTAGGCTTGAAAATACCGAAATTTGAATTTTTAAAGTTTCGGTCCGATTGTGAGATTTTGATCCGCGGGTCAGAATGGAATTTCGGAAGTTGCAATAGTTCCATTATGTAATTTGGGATGTGTGTGCAATATTTTAGGTCATTCGGACGTGTTTTGGTTAGGTTTTTGATCGAAAGCGTGTTTTGATGAAATTGAAAGTTCTTAGGCTCAAATCTTTGTTTAATTTGAGATTTCGATGTTGTTTTAGGTGGTTTAAGGATTCGTACAAGTTTGAATGATGTTATGGGAGATGACCGTAAGTTTGGTTGAGGTTTCGGGGGCCTCGGGGGTGTTTCAGATGCTCAACGGGCCAATTCCTCCTATTTTTGAACTGTTGTTGCTGTTCCTGGTGCCCCCACATCGCGTTCGCGAAGGCTTATTTGACCACCTGAAACTTTCTTCTTCACGTTCGCGTCCTCCTCCACACGTTCGCGTAGAGTAATTTTGGAGGAGGACTAGTTTTCCTCTTCGCATTCGCAACCGGTCCCTCCACGTTCGCGTAGCTTCACCTCTTCCTCCATCGCGTTCGCGGCTAAGCCACCGCGTTCGTGTAGCTCTATTTGGCCCTGAGGGCTGAGCCTATTTTATTCATCGCGTTCGCATTCCCCGTGTCGCATTCGTATAGCCTTGTCAGCTCAGGCCTTTGCGTTCGCGTAGTGCTCCTCGCGATCAAGAAGAGCAATCTTGGCAGCCTCCATTTTTCTTCTTCGCAAACACATGACTTCCTCTGCGTTCGCGATTCAATAAATGACTGGGCAAAATAAACATCTCAAAATCTGAAGTTTAGCCATTTTTAGCAAAACTCAAGCTTGAGAGATTGGATTTGAGAGAGATTTCAAGGGTTTTTCAGAGGCAACGATTGGGTAACGATTCTAAACTCCTTTTTACTTATAACCCGCTAATCTAATCATGAATTCCTCTTCTAATTTCGGATTTTTCATGGAAATGGGTAAGACTTCATAGACAAAATTATTGAATTTTGAGTGGGTGATTGACCTCCGATTTGAGAGATTTTTATATGGCTGGACTCGTGAGAGTATGAGGGTTCTGAAAATGAAAATCTTATCTGATTCCGATATGCTGTCCTGAGGGGCGTTTTGGTCATTTTACCTAATTTCGCGCCTTACCTTTGAATTAAATAGTAGAATTAGTTTCTTGAGATGTTATTTTCGATATGAAATTGAATTGTATAGATTTGGGCCATTTGGAGTCGGATACTCGTGGCAAACGTGTGGTTTCAAGTTGATATTGAGCCGGTTCGAGGTAAGTGGCTTGTCTAACCTTGTGTGGGGGACCTTACCCCTTAGGATGTGATATTTGGTAATTGAATTCCTTGTACGTGAGGTGACGAGCACATACCTGTTTTATTCTAATTGCAACCATAGTCTATGTTGGCTTAGAAAATCATGCCTAGTTGCCCTGGATTGCCTATTTTCTTAAATTGCCTTAACTGCACTACGTGAATCATGTTAAACTAGAATTACTTGTTGCCTTGTATTATGCACTCTAATTCTGAACGTATTCTTGTTGTTGCTATGTATTTACTTTGGGACTAAGAAACGTTATTCCAGGAGATCCCCCTGCATATTTACTTTGGGACTACGGGATTTTATCCCACGAGATCCCCCTGCATATTTACTTTGGGACTACGGGACGGTATCCCGGGAGATCCCCCCTGCACAGATGATGATCTTTCGCTTATACATGTGATGGGCTACGGGAAGGTATCCCGGGAGATCCACTAGACAGTTAAGAAAAGGACTACAGGATGGTATGCTGGGAGATCCTCATTGTTACCTTTGTTATTGAGCCATTCGTACTCCGTGTTTACCCTGTTCTTGTTTTTTCTTATTGCCTTGTTTGACCTGACTTACTTCACTGTTGTATTCATTATTACTGTCTTTTTTCAAATCCCTATTATATTGTTTGACCTCAGTAGGGCCCTGACCTTCCTCGTCACTACCTGACCGAGGTTAGGCTTGGCACTTACTGAGTACCAATGTGGTGTACTCATGCCCTTTCTTGCACATGTTTTTCATGTGCAGATCCAGGTACCTCCACTCAGGCGCACTATCCCTGAGGTTGAGAGCTACAACAGAGACTTCGAGGTACATCTGCCGCGTCCGCAGACCAGAAGTCTTTATATTATTCCAGATTTTTTGTGAAAATTTTATCCTTCCTTACAGTTGTATAGACATTCTGGAGTTAGAGCAATGTATTATATTCTGCTAGCATCTGGTTTATGTCAGTTTTCGGGTTTTGGGGTGATGTTGTTCGCCTCCACGGTATTCAAGTATTTATCATTTCAGACAAAGGTACACAGTTCACTTCACAGTTCGGGAGAGCCGTTCAACATGAGCTAGGCACCAGGGTGGAGTTAAGTACAACCTTTCACCCTTATATGGACTGGCAATCGGAGCACATGATTTAGATTCTTGACGATATGCTATGTGACTGTGTGATGTATTTTGGAGGGTCATGGGACCGATACTTTCCACTTGCAGAGTTTGGTTATAATAATATCTACCACTCCAGCATTCAGATGGCGCCGTATGAGGCTTTATATGGTAGACGGTGCCGGTCTCCAGTGGGATGGTTTGAGCCGGGGCGAGGTCCGATTGTTGGGTAAAAATTTGGTCCAGGATGCCCTGGACAAGGTGAAGGTGATTCAGGAGAGACTTCGCACACCTCAGTCCAGCCAGAAGAGTTATGCGGACTGGAAGGTTCGTGATTTGGCATTTATGGCTGGTGATTGGGTTTTGCTTCGAGTATCTCCTATGAAGGGTGTCATGAAGTTCGGGAAGAAGGGTAAGTTGAGTCCGAGATTCATTGGTCCTTTTGAGGTATTGCGGCGTGTTGGGGAGGTTGCTTATGAGTTAGCCTGACCTCACCACCTAACAAGAGTTCATCCGATATTCCACGTCTCTATTCTCCGGAAGTATCATGGTGACCCGACTCATGTTTTTGATTTCAGTTCAGTCCAGTTGGACAAGGATTTATCGTATGTTGAGGAGCCAGTCAATATATTGGATAGACAAGTCAGAAAGCTCAGGTCTAAGAATATTGCATCAGTCAAGGTTCAGTGGAGGGGTCAGCCGGTCGAGGACGCGACTTGGGAAACTGATCAGGATACGCGAAGTCAGTACCCCCATCTTTCACAGCTTCAGGCATGTCTCTATACTCGTTCGAGGACGAACGGTTTTATTAAGAGGGAGAGAATGTAACGACACGGTCGGTCATTATGAGAGTTAGCGAACCGAACCCCTAATAACTTCTTCCCCACTTTTATATCTACTTATTCTTGTTGGATGATTAGCTGCGAAATTCGGAGAGTTTTTTGGACACATAGTCCCTATATATGAGTTTAAGCTTTATAAATCGGACCGTAGTTAGAACTGTGTGAAGGCGGATCTGGAATAGAAGTTTTTTGACTCCGTTAGCTCCGTTGGGTTATTTCGGGTTAGGAGCATGTCCGGATTGTGGTTTTAAGGCCTGTAGTAGAATTAGGCTTGAATTGGCGAAAGTCAGAATTTTGGAGATTTTGGCCGATAGGTGAAATTTTGGTATCTGGCTCGGAATTGAATTCCAGGAGTGGTCGTAGGTCCTTAGTGTCGTTTATGACCTGTGTGTAAAATTTGAAGTCCTTCGGACTAGTTTTGACGTGTTTCGGCATCGGTTGTGGATTTTTGAAATTTCATAAGTTCTTAGGCTTGAATCCATGCATAATTGGCGATTTTGATGTTATGTGATGTAGTTTGAAGGCTCGTCTAAGTTTGGATAAGTTATTAGGACTGGTTGTAAGTTTGGTTGAGGTCCCGGGGGCCTCGAGGATGTTTCGGATGCTCAACGGGATGATTTTGGACTTAGAGAACCAGCTGAAGCATTGCTGGTTTTGGTGTTTCAAACCTGCGGATGGGGAGCCGCATGTGCGGTGGAGGGCATCGCAGGTGGAGAGCCACAGATGTGTCCTAGTGATCGTAGGTGCGGCCCCAGTTCATTTAGTGAGTTTTCGCACCTACGATGTATTTTCCGCAGGTGCGGGACCGCTGGTGCGGTCCAATGAGTCCCAGGTGCGGAATTACTGAGTTGTTTATACAAAATCCGAGGGTTTGAAATTCATATTTTATAAAATGATTTGGAGCTCGGGATTGACAGTTTTGAGTGGGTTTTGAGGAGAATATTCATAAGTAGCGATTCCTAACCTTATTTTACTGGTATATCATTAATCCATAGCAATTTCTTCAATCTAATCAATGAATTTGAGTGAAAAATCATGAAAATGGGAGGAAGGATCCCCAAATAGAAATTTGAGTATTTAATGATATTTTGACGTTGGTTTTCGATGATTCTTGTTCGAGTGAGTTCGTGAGTGAATGGGTGTTTTAAATTTGTAAATTTCACTCGATTCCGAGACGTGGGCCCAAGGGACTTTTTGGGCAATTTTTCTAATTTCACGTTTTAGCCTTGAACTAATTAGCTAGATCGATTTATTACAATGATATTTACATTATGAAACTTATTTGAATAGATTCGGGCCATTCGGAGTTTGCTACTCGTGGCAAGAACGTGATTTCGGGTTGATTTGAGCAGTCGAGGTAAGTGGCTTGCCTAATTTCTTGTTGGGGACTTCTCCTTAGGATATTTGCTGCTAAATATTGTGTGGATGCCGCCGTGTACGTGAGGTGACGAGTACGTACACGGGCCATTATTTTAAAAATCTCATTTTTCCTCACTAAAACATAAATTGTTTCCTCTTTTAAGAACTTGCTCTCATATGATATATTGTTTAACTTAGATTAGGAAAGCATGCTTACGTGCCTAATTGCCTACTTGATTTTCTGTGCGCCATGCCTCATTAAACCCTTATCTGCCTTATCTGTGATTAGTATAAACCGTGTAATTTCGATGTTATGCTTGTCGTTCATCTTGCATAGCATTTTTAAATTGGGACTACGGACGTATTTCGGGAGATCCCCCTGTACTGAATATTTAAATTGGGACTACGGACGTACTCTAGGAGATCCCCTTGTACTGCATATTTACTTTGGGACTACGGACGTATTCCGGGAGATCCCCATGTACTGCATATTTACTTTGGGACTACGGACGTATTCCGAAAGATCCCCCCTGTACGGCATAATCATTTGGAACTACGGGACGGTATTCTGGGAGATTCCACTTTGTGATATATTGTATTGGGCCGAGGATTTTCTTTACTGTAAAAATTATATTATTTTTCTCAAACTATTTACTGTAGACATTACCTATCTTTTGTACTATTTTAAACTGACTTATTTAGAAATCCAGTAGAGCCTTAACCTGACCTCGTCACTACTTGATTGGGGTTAGGCTTGGAACTTACTGGGTACCAAATGTGGTGTACTCATGCCCTTTCCTACGCATGTTTTTCGAGTGTAGCTCCAGGTACGAGCTATCAGCCTCGTGGTTAGTCATTACTGTTGATTCTAGGAGATTGCAATGTATTTCTGCCGCGTCCTCAGAATTCCTCTAAGTCCCCTTCTATTATATCTTGTAGAGACGTTCTTATGTACTTTTTCCAGTTTTTGTTAGAGCTACAATAGTGTTAGAAGTTTGTGACTGTCTGTGATATTCCGGGTTTTACGGAGTTATATTTTTGTATGAGCCGAGCAGCCAGTACGTTACTTATGTCATTGCCCTTATCCCCTTTATTGCTTGCGTTTTATTTAAATTTTTTCCCGTTATAGTAGGCATACCTAGTCATAGAGACTAGGTGTCGTCACGACACCTTCGAAGGGTAAATCGGGTCGTGACACATATTTTGGTTTCGGAGTTCAGTATAGGTCCAATACTGCATTTATGACTTGTCTGTCAAATTTGGTGAGAAACAGAGTTGGTTTGACGTGATTTGGACGTCCGCTTGTGAAAATAGAAGTTTCAAAGTTTTATTCAAAATTTCATTTGATTTGGTGTTCAATTCGTAGTTCTATGTGTTATTTTTTCTATTTGATCGCACGAGAAACTTCGTATGATATTTTTAGACTTGTGTGCATAGTTGGTTTAGAGCCCCGAGGGCTCAGTTGAGTTTCGAATAGGCTACATAGTGAAATTAGACTTAGAAAATATTGAGATCGGGCTTGGCATTTGCGATCGCTGATGGGTTCGCACTTATGAGCTACTCAGTGCAGTTGCAAAGAGTAGCTGGGCCGCATGACTTTCGCATTTGCAAATAATGCTTTGAATTTGCGGAGGGGGTCAGGTGGGGGTAGTGATCGCAAATGCGATTAAATTGTCGCATTTGCAGAAACTCAGTGTTCGCATTTGCGAACTTCTCATTGAAAGGCGATGAATGCAGAGATGCAAGGACTTCGCAATTGCGATGGTTTCTTCGCATTTGCGGGGTTCGCATTTGCCAACCCCAGCTCGCAATTGTGACATCTACAGCAGGGTAAAACTTGACTTAGACGACATTTTGCTCATTCTTCACAATTTTCGGAACGAGAAACCCTAGTTGCGATTTTTCAAAGAATATTTCTTCCCCAAATCATTGGTATGTGATTCTAAACTACTTTATTTCAATCTTTCACTACATTGCCTAAGATTTCAACCTTAAATCTTGTGTTTTCACGAGGAAAATTTCGGGTTATGGTAGTAATTAGGGATTTTGTAAATTGGGAATTTATACCTCAAATCGAGGTCGAATTCTAAAACAAGTTATATTACCGGGCTCGAGGTGAATAGGTATTTTGATTTAGGTTCGAACTTCGGGATTGGACCAAGCGGGCGCGGGCGTTGTCTTTTTCCACAATGACCTAAATTGAATTCCTTGCAATCGTGGGTAGTCCCTAAGGCTTAATTTCAAATCGTTTGATTGGTAATTTGCTAGATTCTATTGGTTCAGAGGCTTGTTTCAGAGGTAAAGTTATGGTTGAGCATTGAGTGTTCATTGAAGCAAGGTAAGTGTTGTGTCTAACCTTGAATTGAGGGAATTAGGAACCCTCAGACTATGTGCTATGTAAATTTCATGTGAGCGACGTATATTTGAGGAGACAAATGCTTATACGCCGCCGAAATATATGTTTTCCCTCTTTTCTTAAATTATCTCTTTCCCTGTCTTAATTGGTATATTCTCTAAATGTGTTCCCATGCCTAATTGCTACCTGTTAGTCATTATTTCCTCCTGTTTGTGATATTATATCCTTTAATGGTTTAATGATCTCCTACTATTTGCTCAAGTTGGTTTATTTGCACATTCTAGTTGTAAATTCTTGATTGGGCTCACTGTGTAGTATTACTTATGCGGATTATCATGTTGTACAAGGTTTCCTATTTGTTTTAGTTTGGTGTTTAGGGATTGTAATTGCTTTTCCGTGATTTGAATTGCAAGTTTTACTGTGAATATTGAGTACTTGAAAATGATATGGTGGGATCGGGTTGCACGCTGCAACATGTAAAATAAGGGTGGTATGATGATGTTGAATAAGGGTGAATCTACACTGTACTGTGAGATGGGGTTGCACGTTGCAACAAGTGTAATAAGGGTGGATCATTTTGGTGGAATAAGGGTGAACTATGATTACGATATTGTGATATGGTGGGATTGGGTTGCACGACGCAATACTTATTTATGTATTTATATATATACTCATTGTTGTTAATGTTGCTACGAGGAAAAAAGGAAGGATTATGTGACGTACGGTGGGATCAGGTTGCGCGCTGCAACAACTTGTGTGTTTATATGCTTCTGAGTTGTGATAGTTTTACTATATTCCTTTTTCACTTAAGGATCGGTAAATTCTGAACGTCACTGACATATTCCTGAAGCTGTAGCTATTGCTTTCAATTGACTGCTTCATCTCATTTTGTATTTCCTTTTCTATCTATATTATTTATATTGTGTAGAGTGAGTGACCCGCCTTAGCCTCGTCACTACTTCATCGAGGTTAGACTCGGTACTTACAGAGTACATGGGGTTGGTTGTACTCATACTACACTATGCACTTTTTGTGCATATTTTGGTACCGACCCGAGCTGATCGTGAAGTTAGCAGCTGGACTTGCTCAAAAGGAGACCCAAGGTAGATCTGCTGGCGTCGGCAGACCTTGGAGTCTCTTCCTAGTCACATTATTATACTGTTTCTTTTAGAATACTGCTTTTCCTTTCAGACTCTGTTTGTAGTAACTTATAGTAGCTCGTGAGTAGTTACTCCAGATCCTAAATGTATCAGATATTATGAGTTTTATGTTATTTCGTAAATCAGATTTAGCTTCTGTTTAGCTTAATTGTTCTTGTCATTAAAATTGGTTAAAGTTGGCATTAAGAATCCTCTAACGTGGGTTTGCCTAGCAAGTGAAATGTTAGGCGCCATCATGGTTCCAAAGGTGAGAATTCCGGATCGTGACAGTGTGTGAATATATACAGAGAGAGATTTAACTTTTATATCTAAATAAGTTTATAGAGAGAGGACTTAACCTTTTCAACATTCTTAAAGTAGAAATTAAAAACTTTTAACGCAGACTAATTACAAATATATTTTTAAGAAAACTACACCATAAATAAACTGAATTGATAAATGGTCAAGGTAATGATCTGCATTAACTAGACCGAAATAAATGGAATGAAAATGAGCGTAACAATGCATTATAACTCAACATGTCCAACTCTTACTAGATTTCAATTTCCTTATTTGTCTGTCCAACTCTTACTAGATTTCAATTTCCTTATTTGTTTTCTTATAATTTTCTTAATTCTAAACAAAACTAAGAAAAAAATTCTTCAATAAGACTATATGTAATATTCAAATAGAACTTTTAAAATACCAAACTAAATTCTAATATGCAGCCACTCACTTAGGCATTAAAATTGTTATGCGGCCTTGTTTTGATAACTTTGTTTTGGTCATATGACCTGTTTTGGTAATCTATTTTGGTGGCCAATGAAACTTGTGAAATTTTCCTATAAAAGGGCAGCACTTCTCGAGTCAGAAATGCACCAGCAAGATTTGAGGATTCCTCTCTCTTGTATCTTTTCTTTTCTCTATTTTTTTTAAAAGCTAATCACCCAGGTTTTCATCTCCTGTGATGTTGGGGGGTTTGGCTGGACCGCTACCATGTCTATTATATAAACAAATAGAGTACATTGAGGAATGTANCACCAGAAACTGCAATTGCCTATGTTAATATTCCAAATAATATTATTTTCGGCTATGAGAGTTACCAGAGGCAATAGCTTTATTAACTGGATGGGATCAACTATAATATTTAGCTTGGAGGTAGTCAGCTCATAAAGAAGGACAGGTTCTGAACCTCCACCATCTTTTAATGTTGAAAATTGCATTGATGTCTTTCATTCTTCTAATTCCGATACCACTTTCCTCCTTAGGTACCCACAGGTTTTTCCAGGAGCTCCAATGAA